>JAFIRS010000436.1:0-237500 GCA_018342105.1 Gonioctena quinquepunctata
CATCAATAGGACTGAACGCCCCAACGAAAAGGGCTGGGTCGTTAGCTATTCTAATTGGGAATTTTTAAAACCCACACTCGGGGGGTCTCCCCCCAATCGGGGAATCGAACATGCCCATCAGGTTTGAAGGGATGTGAAAGTGTTTTGTAAAAACCACCCACCAGGGATCTAACGGCCTCGACTTGGACCGACTGGTTAATGTTGGGGATAAAGTAATTAAAAGGGGTAACTTCATTGAAAAAAACCTTTGAGGGGCCGTAACAAAAACAATAAAAGGGGGAGAACGTCGTAAAATATAGCCTAGAATATTTTTTTGACATTCCTAGAAACCAATGGAAACTTTCAATTCAAATCATTCATGTACTTTTGAGCCATCAATACTCTATTATAGGGGGAATTTTCTACCTAAAAATTGCCACCGGAATTTTTGAGGTATTTTTTTTTTATTGTCTGACAACGATTTTCCCTCAATTTGACGTCTGTCACTTACGGGGGTTTTTCCTTTTGGGGGTTTTTTTTTTTTAGGTTAAAAAAAATTGACCCTGTTTAGTGTGTTGTAACTTTTTGGCCTATATTTAGGTTGTAGGGTTTTTTTATGGTTTTTACTTGTTCTGATAGGATTGGAATAAAAGGGGAGGCCAATGTGTTTGTTTTGATTTGTTTTTTTCCTTTTTGGGTTTTTTTTATTGAAAAAAAGGTTTATTTTTTTGTTGGAAAATCCCCATTTATAAAGGGTTTAGAAAAATTTTATTTAATAATGCTTTTTTTGGTTTTTTAATGGCATTTGGGCGATAGGGGGGTCTGATAAGGTGATAGTTTTTATAAAAGCAAGTCCAATTATGACAGTTTTTTTTTTTGGGATAGTGGGTGTGTCGAATTAAAGTTTAGGTATTTTCCCAGACCACGTTTTTTTTGTAGCCATTTTTGTTTTTTTATTTTATTATTTGTTTTTGAAATTAATTTAAACTAGGAAGTTTATTTTTTTGTTGTTCTCTTTAAATTTTGAAATTTTTAGTTTTGAAATTATTAAAACATGGTCTGGGTATACCGGTTTGGGTTTTTTTGGGATCCCAATTTGCCCCAACATACCTTGGGTAAAAGGGGAAGGTTAAAATTTGCTTTGGATGACTGTAGATTAAAGGGTCTTCAAGGCCCAATTGGGCAATGACACTAGATATGGAGGCCCCATGGCAAACCTTCGATTTGTTTGGAAAAATTTTTTTCCTTATACTGAAAATATGTTGAAGTTAGAGTGTATTCAATGGTTTAGAAATTCTTTCCAATGGTAAAGTTGTATGTTCTTTTATTTGTTTCCCAAATTTTTTTGATTATTTTCCTTGTGCTATTGAAGTGGGATATTTGTAAAAAGATCCCGTCTAAGGATATTAGAATATGATCTTCGGGAATTGGGGATTTTTTTTTAATTGTTCTTTGAATTGTGTTTTTTTTACATGGGTAGGGGTTTTTTATTTATGCAATTACTTAATATATTGGTAAGAAATTTTGAAAATTTTTTTCGAACGGTGATTGAATAAATTGAAATAATTGGTCTGGGGTTTTATCTTTATGAAATTTTTTGGTAAGCCATAGATTTTAGGTGGCAAGGCATTTTGTATTTTTGGGGAGTTCGCAATTTTTTTGTTATGATATTTTGTTCTTCCCACCCGTTTTATCAAGTTATTGTTTTTTTTTGGGAAAATATTAGTTGGGTTTTTTTTGAGTTGTTTGCGTACAAATTTGTCTTGTAGTAGGGCATTGTTCAACTGCACTAAATAAACAAAAAAGAGAAACAAACCATGAATTCAATTATGAGCAAAGAAAAAAATTTTTGGCAACGAAACCATCAAAAAAAAAAAAAGGAATTCCAAAAATGATTCTTTAAAAAAAAGAACCCAAACTCCCTAAATGATAAAACCGATATTAGAAAACCCAAGTAAAGTATACCACAACATTATAAAAAACGTCACCCTTTCATTAAAAAAAAAAACGAGCATCTCAGCCTCCTCTCTCAATTTCAAAAAACTTGAGAAAATAACAGTCCAACAAAACACCTCGAACAAAAAAAGTGTAAAAAAAAAGACGAAACGGAACAAACCTCGCAGAAATTGAAAACGAAACAAACTAACCACCGTCCTTTTTCCAAACCCAAGGGCGCAGGTAATTGTAAAAAAGAAAATTACCAAACTAAAAGGGAATATAAAGATTATCAAAAAAAGGGCAAAATGAAACGTTCCAATAAAGGATGGCCTATTTGGTCAATTTTTTTTTCACCTTTTGGGAATTTCCTTTTTTTTGGAACAAAACCCCCACCATTTTTATATTTTTTTAAAATGAAATTTATATTGTTAAAATTCTATTATAGATTTGAAAAAGCCTGGGGGCTTCCAGGAGAAACGTCGTCGAAAAAAATTAAAAAACAAAAGATTCTATACTGGGTTTTATTTATATTTATACGAACCAATCCCCTCCCCCTATGATACATTTCAGGGTTCAAAAAAAAAATTCACAAAAATATATATATATATATATATATTCATATATATATATAATATATTATAAAAAAAAAAAAACACTTTTAATGGAACAAAAACCCCTTTGGGAAAAACCCTTTTAGTCCCTGATTTAAGGGGACTTGAATGAACCCCTTTTTAGACGGGAAAAATTAAAAAAAAATACGCGATATGTTTTTTGTTTGGGGCTGGGGCGTTTTCCGTATAAAAGGGATATACACTGCAGAATTATATATTTTTTGTAGACCCCACAAATTTTTGAAACGTTGTGTAGCCCTAAGGGTTTTGGGAACATCGCAACCCTTGCCTCCATGAATGTAATATATATGAATTGGGTGGATTCGTGATCCGTACTAGCGCAAGGAAGGGAGTTCATATTTCAAATAAAAAAAAATTTATCGTTCATTTTTTAGATTAAGGGAAATTTTAGTTTGAAATAGTTAAAATTTAAAATATATTTTTCCAATTTTTTTTCTAAGGGGAATTTTGTGGATCAATCCATCTACATAAAAAAGGGTGGTTGGAAAAATACAAAATAACCAATATTGGCTTAAAAGCCTTATTCTTCAGTTTTCATCGTAGATTTAATTTTTTTGGGATCAAACGATAAAAAATTTTTACACTGATGTAGACCATATAAGGGGGGACGGTCTACCAAGAATATTAAGGGAAATATAATTTCCAACTGAGGAACGATATAATGATTTTAAAACCCTCTTGGGAAAATTGGGTATCCCAAAATCTCAACAATTTTTAAAAAACAAAGAACTTTTTTTTGACTTTCTTGAAATTCAATTTTTGGGGCTTTTTGGGGAAAATGAAATGTATAGAACTTTCCATGTTTTTTTTTATTAAGTCCACTCCCTTATTGATAAAAAAAAGGGAACTAAAGAACAGTTCACCTATACAAAAGGGTTTAACCATCTGGGAAAACATCACATTAAACCCCCCTTAGATTAGTCTTTTAGGAAAGAGATTCTGCATTGTAAACAGGGATTACTCTCATTAGTTCTGGTTTCGGAAAAATATATAAAATAAAATTCCCGGGTTTATTTTGATTTTTTTAATCTTAGAAAGCTGCAAAATCGACAATAGTAAATAAAAACTCGACAATATGGTTTTTTCTGTTTGGGAATTCAAAGATCCGGGTTTAATGTTCAGTGGTACCATATGGGTACCATTGAAATTTTCATTTGTTCTCTACAAAAAACTGATTTTGTAATGCTTGATTAAGATTATCCCCTGTTTTATTTTGGGTAATGAAAAATTTTACTATCGGGGGTGCCTAGAGATCGATTGTGAATAAATGACAGAAAATTAAAATACAAGTAGTATATATTTCGTCCAATTTAATTAAAATATTGCAAAAAATATATGATGGGAAAAAAAAAATATCGGGCAAGGAAGTTTCGAATAATTAGAGATAACAAAATTGAGCTTCTCAGGAAAGTAGGCAATTGTTTTATTTTTTGCATGTTTTTTGAACATAGATATCTTTGATGTGGGGAACGAATCAGAACCAAACAAAAACTGAACTATTTGCTAATGGTACCTTTTTATTTTTTGGGGGATTTCAATCCCTGGAACCACTGATTCAATTTTGGGATAAAAAATAAAAAAAACTATATTTTTTACAATTATTATTTCCATGGAAAAAATGTCTAGAACAATCAACGACAAATTTTATGTGAGCGGGAGTTCGTAGAGTTTAAAATTTTTTCTTTTATAGGGAAAAATTTTTATTATCTTTTGAGAATTGATATTAATGAAATATTGAACAGAAATTTATTATCCACTTTTTTTTTATTTTACTTCCCAAAATTTAAAATTTATAACCCGAAAAATTTTTTGGGAAATATCAATTTCATGAATATATGTAATATAGAATTTGTTGTTCCCCCTCTTCCCGCTAAAGGGGAAACGATCGACTATACAAAAAACCTGAACAAAAAAAATGGGATGGGGATTGGTCATCTTATTTTTTTTCCCCTATTTGACCCCGGGAAAAGGGGTTTAACATTATGTTCTCAAGGGAAATTTGATCGGTGCTATTTCATGAATTATTCATAAAAATAATGTATATTATGCCGAAAAGGTTCAAAAACATTCAAAAAACTTTCCGAAAAATTGGGCCTGAAACAGTAATAGGTGTTTCTTTGTAGAGGAAAAAACACAAGGGGTTGAATATTCCAGTTTCTGATGAAGGTACAGATTTTTTTTTTTCTCCAAACTTTCAGAAATTTTTCATCTATTGATATTTTATTGAAAATTTTGGAGAAAAAATTCGTTTGGGGTAAAACTTGGGAAAATTTTCGAAAAAAAGTTTTGGGTTTAATATTTTTTTTTTTCGGAATCATTTGCCCAATGATAATGGACAAACCCCCATTGAAAAAATTATTTATATTTTCAATTTTTTTTTAGAATTAGCGATCAACCACTAGAGTTATTAGCGCAACAATACATTCATTTAGGTTAGTGGAACATATTGATATCTGGGTGTTTCTTCCCTGTCACTAGGTACCCCATTGAAAGATCAAATTTAAAATTTTAAATAATATTATTTATTTCAGATGATTATTTGAACCTTGTTTCACTGGAGCACGGGGAAAGCGAAAAAACAATTAAAACTCTTTATGAGTTATCAATTTGTTCTTTTCCCTTATTTTTTAACATTTTTTTTTATCCTTTCTATTTTCTCTAGTACTATAAAATGATGTGGCATAAGTAGAATGTTTTTACTTATTCAATCATTTTTAAACCCCATTCTATAGAGCATAGGAAAAAAAAAATTTGTCATTAAAACCGCGATAAAAAAATTTAAAATGCCACCAATATGAATTCTTTGCGTCCCGAAGAAATAGGGAAAAAAGTTTCCCCTTTTTTCTTAAATATCACAAAAAAATTTTGTGATATGGTGGAATTCATCTACCCATTCAATTATTTAATCCACATTTCACCGAGTATAGTTGGCATCAAAACCGCGATCAATAAAATGAAGATGCCACTGATAAAATTCATAAGCCCCCGATAGCAGTGGGAAAAAACCCAAAACCGGGTTGACCCCAGGTTGAGAGGGGACAAGTATACGCGACCAGTTACCAAAACGACCGTCCTCCATGAAAGTAGCACCCGGCGCGTCATGTGAGAAACCCAAAAACTCAACACAAACACGAAAAGATCCACACAACCACAAACATCACCCCTCACCCCCTCACGCATCCGTCAGGTACATCACCACCATGCACAAAAGCACAAGTCAGGAAAAAAACACAAAATCCCCACAACAAAAAGGGGTTTTAAAACACCCAAAGGCTGACTTCATACCACAGGAGGTTTCGATTTCCCAAACTTGCAAACGTGCCAATTTGGAAAGGGAGGGGCCGCTCCAAGGAGGAGCGGGGGGATGGCATGTGGAAAGTAAATCTCGTTCACATAATGTGAAGAGAATTTACTATCCAAGGGGACCAACCTGAAGGGGCATGGGGACAGGAAATTGTTTTCTCATGTTCTTCAACACATATAAACCCCGTTACATTATGATATTTCAGCAATAAAATGGGGTGTTTTCATCGAAACTGGGGTCGATATTTTTTATTCTGCCCCCCACTCTTAACAATCCAAATTCATCCATGGATAGATTCAAAGATAATATTCGGCTACCACTTTATCAAAAGGGAAATCATTTTTTTGATTGGTATATTCTTTTCCCAAAAAATTCTATTTGCGGGGTTTTAAAAAAATATTCAAAAGAATTTTTTGTTGTTCCGTCAATGTTATTTGACAGACTTTTTACCTTTCAATTTTTTCCCCAAATCTAAATTCTGGGGGTTTGCACTCAAAGGCTCCCCTCCATACCACAGGGGGAAAAATTTCAACCCCTTTCGAACTTACTTAATTTTAGGGTTTAGGACCGCTCCAAGGAGGGCGGGGAAGGATGGCAAAATGGAAAGTAAATCCGTTCACACATAATTTTAAGGGGGTATACTATCCATGGGCACTCAAACCTTTAAAGGGGGCATGGTGTGTAGCAGTAGGCCCAATTCAAAATGTCCAAAAAACAGATCTTTGGGCATTTCACTTTTCCTTTTTTTCCCAAAAATAACAAAAAGCCTACCATGATGTCTCTTCCATTTTATGTCAACAATTTAACCCCATTTTTGAATAGATTGATTCGTTCGAAACCAAGAACAGGATCTGGACTAAAAGATAAACTTTAGTCACCATCTTCCATCGTTCAACCTCTTGTGGGTTATTCATTTTGGGAAAAAGGGAACTTTCCCTAAATTGAATATTGAATACAAATGTTTTTCTGCGAATTGAAAAATCCACGATAAAAATTGAGTTATTTTTGTGAATATCTAACAGCATGGAATTTTCCCTCCGAATCTTCCACGAGCTTGAATTGAAATTTCCCGGAAAAAAACTTTTAGTTCAAATTTTCTAAAAAAAAATTTCCTCGACTGGTTGGCGCCTCATAAAATTTGGAAGAATTTCCTAAAATGGTTCATGCTCAAGGGATATTATAAGTGAAAATGGGGAAAATATTACATTTTATGAATATGAGGAAGAATTCTAGATAGGTATTTATCTATACCTCAAGACGTTGAGATACATTAACGTTTTCTCACACTACTAGGTTTTGATATAATATCATTAATGATGGATTCTATGACGGTTGAGTTTGGGACGGGATTCCATAGAATAGAACGGAATTTGGGAGATGTTCCTTGAGAGTGATTCAATATCACACTTACTTTTGGGTTTCCCAAAAATGTAGATATGAACAATTATATTAAATAAAATTCCATAAAAATTGCTTGAATGACCTTTATAATGGAGATTTGAGAAAAAATTCCAAGTGATAGGGGGTTTTTTCAGCTTCGGAGAATAGTTATAGAATTTGATTCATCATCAATAATTTCCATTGGGAATACGCCAATTGACCCAAATGGGTCGATATTTTTTGGGTTCTTCAATGAAGAGCTGATTCCCTTGAATGGATGAATCCATCCATATAAATATCCCAAAAAGTTTCTACAATTTCAAAGGAGAAATAGTAAACTTGCTTCTAGATGCTGATCTGTAAGAAACCATGACTGAAAATTATTTTTCCAATACAATCTAAATATATTTCGACTGGTTGAGATTCCCCTTTGTTGGGGAAAAGAGGGATTCTGAAACGTAACGAAGTCTGAACTGAAATAACTTCCTCCCCAGATTTATTGAGGATGTAGGTGAATGTACATTTTACATCGGGAAAAAGCGTTCGTTTTGGAATTTATGGCACTCTCAACTGAGAAGACCGAATTCCTGAGTGACTTCTGGGGAAAGGCTTCGAGATTCACGAAGCTGGGTGAAGAATCATTCATTTACAAGACATTGAATGAAAATAAATAATACATGGCAGTGCATCACCACATCGCGAAATGAGTAATTGATTTTTTTTCCCAAACCGTGAAAGGGGGATACAGTCATTGTGTGTATCTGATTGTCGTTTCACAGGTTGACTGTTTTATTTATTTATTCAGTCATTCAAATTTGGAATACAAACATGTGAATACCCAAACGAGCATCCACTGATAGTTATAGTTACTCAATATTCGGTGTCCTAAATTAAAATATGAAATGAAAATAAAATACAATTGAATAACTTCCATACGACTAAACGAATTCTTTTGTATTATTGTTGCTATGAGTTGAATATTGTTTTAACGATTATTTTAATTGAAACCGTATTTCAAATAGTGAAGATATCTAGGTCGCTACAATATTTGTTGAATTAATCCCACATTCTAGTGATTAGAAAATGTTTCCCAAATTTATGTAATAACTCTGACTGGCGAGTAATTGTCTATCTCTGGTGTGTCTTTGAGGAACATGATAAAATCATTGACCCCAGATTGGTTGAGTCGAAAAAGTTTGTTACAGTTTTGAAGATAAAGAGTGAATCAGAAATTACCATTTATTGCTCAAGAAGCTGTATCTTGTAGGGATTGCGAATTTCATTAATGCCTACAGGGGCATACATTCCTGTCATTTTAAAGTGCAGAAATCTTGAGAATCTATTCTGAAGTCTTTCTTATCGCAATTTTGTATATAATACTGTGGGTTCCATATGACACTGCCAAAATTAATCTTGTTGTAAAAAGGCCTCCCTTGAAATGTGATGTAAATAACAAACATACCAAACATGTTGTTTTGATAAAAAATATAAAAAGAAACTCAACAGATAGCGCTGTTAGCCACTTCGGAAAAGAGGCAAAATTGTCAAGTCATTTTGTTTTTCTCTTCATCAAATATTTTTTAAATCCATCGAGTCATTTTTGTACCATGCCATCAAGGAATATTATGGTATGCTCAGTGGAAATATAAAAACAGTTATTGTAACTTTTTCTATAAACGGAAAGAACAAGTGAAAAAAAGTGAAAAGTCAATTTAAAATTATCACACAGGTGGATGATCTTATTCCCCAATTTGAAGTAATTGAACAATCTGTCAATCTCATAATATTATCTCCACTTCCTTTTTATCAAATTCCTAACGAATTTTTGCAATCGATCTGTCGTCTAGGGGATGTGTGTGATTTGTGAAAACCAATTAAGTTGATATCGAGTAAAGTGGTTTTACTTTTACCAGTAATTTTTGAATCGTATCCTTCCTGTCTAACTGAAGATTTGGGGGATCTGAATTTTTGGTGAGACCCACAAAATTATCAAGCAGTGGGGGATGATCTTTGGGAAAATTTTCAAAACCCCCTTTTGCAGGTTTTTTCCGAATGAGTATTCAACAAAACAGGTAAAAAATACTATTAACCATTATATTCGTACAAAAAAAAATTCCAAGAACACATTACATTCCAATTTTAAAGGTTTCTCATCAATCATCATTAGACCAAAAAAGAAGTCATGTTCACGTAGAGTAGACCTATTAGCAGTGCTGCGAAAAAATAGCGAAGGGAGAATAAGTGCACAAAATTCGAACAAAAATAAAAAAAAAAATCGAAATTGGGGGGTGAGAATCGAAAAAAAACTAGAAACTACAGAAGCGGAAAAGTAATCAACATTTTAATGGAACATCAAAAAAAAAAGAAAAAATCAGAAAAACAGAAATTTGGGTTATGGAACCCTAAGCTATACAAAGGACCTAGCCAATCCTTTTGGGGATATTTTCACAAAAAATGAAAATCAGGTTAGATGAAAAGTATAATTTTTCTATAGACTCAACAAAAAAGGAAAAAATAAAACAGGCCGATAATGTTGAGATTCTCGTAAAAAATTTTTCAATTTTAAAAAAATAAAAAACTTTTTAAATCAACAAAAATTTTCAAAAAAAATCTCAGTATTGAACATTTAAAGATTGTGAGCGAAGCTGGAAATGGGGCATCTGGAAGTAGGCAATTCGGAAAATTTCTCAAATTAGATAATCAAATGGCCCCAACAAATTGAGTTTGGGTTTGGGGGGAAGGGAAATTTCCGGGAAATCTAATTTCCACCTAAAACCCTTTTGAAAAGTTTTTTTTTTTTTAATTTTCTTTTCTCTGAACTTTTTTTTTTCCCCTTTGAACTGTAAGTAGACATTTAGTATTTTTTTTTTTGGTGCCATATTATTTTAAGATAGGGTTGTGGGAAATTTTGCCGTTGGTTTTGTACCTACTGTTTTTTTCAGTCCCCCAAAGAAAACCTTTGCATTCACTCCCTTTTTTCTGATATTTCTTATTAGTAACTAAATTCCCCCTTTTTTTTTTGGAATTTTTAATAAAGGGTAAAAAAAGGCTGTTGTAATGCGAGATCAATTTCCTATTGCAAAATATTAAACAATAGTTTTGGATAACTCTTTGATATAATTTTAAATAAAACATGTTTAAGGATATCATTATGAAGAAAAAACATTTGCCATTGTAGTAATTCATAAGCCACATCAACAAAATACTAGTGATTTTTCTAGACGAAATTTGAAAATAGAAATATGACATAGGGCTAACGGTGGATGAAATTATTTGCATGGGGGATTTCAATTTGATTGGGTTAGATTATGAAAATAATTGTGGGAAAAATTCCATCAGTTTTAAAAAACACCAGATCTTGTCTAAAATTTTATGTTCCTACAAGAGTCACAGCTACATCAGAAAATTTGGGGATTATATATAGTCCAAGAATGCGTTGAGATAAAAAAAGGAATAATTCATAATAGTATATCAGACCATTCAATTGTTCACTGTACGTTGGATATAAATGGTAATTCACGAGAACCAAAGATGTGTACATATAGAAATTTCAATAGTTTCAATGAACATTTATTTCAGATATATTTATTCAATACGTCCTTTTTTAAAAAATTTTATACGACAACCAAATGTATGAAAACTATCATATTGGTTAATTGTTTGAACGTATCGATAGGCATATTCCTATAGTAACACTAGGGTTGGAAAAAAAGCTCCATGGTTACCATAGATTAAAATTATAAAAAGGAGTGTTTTAAAGGTATAAAAAAATAATAATTTGGACTTTTATAGAAAACGAAAATTTATACAATAAATTCAAAGAGAGGAAAAAAACATATTTTACATACCAAATGATACCATCAAAGGAAACGGGAAGACATTAAGGACCAATGAGTTCATTCCTGATAAAAAAAACATGTGAAAATCTGAAAACCTTCAGAACTAAATGAATTTTCTTGGAGTCAATCCCCATGGGAAAAAATTTATTGAATTTTCAAAAAATTTGAATAATGGAAACTTTAAAAAGAAAAAATGATAATTTGTATAAAAAAAACGATATGGATAAAAAAACTAATGCGAGAGGTTGTGAGGGCATCAAAGTTATTGGGACTTTTTCCCCAAAAAATTATATCACGCACATAATCAATGTATGCTTAATAGAAAATGTCTGCCCAGAAATGTGGAGGGAGCGGTTGTACAGGTGTTACCTAAGAAGAGAAGTCCGACAGAAAAGAAGTATTTGAGGGGTATCAGTATATTACCCACAAAGTCGAAAATCCTTGAGAAAGCTATGTAGGTACAAATAAAGGCATATGTACAGCGCTTTTCCTAATACCAGATGTACAATCAAGATTTCGAAAAGGATATAGTTGTACGCGTGCACTACTCCATATTACTGATGACATAATAAAAGCGATAGATGAATAGAAGTGAAACCATATTAATTTCGTTAGATCCCAGCCGGGCATTTGATACAATTTATTATAATTTGATGATAAGTATCTTGAAATATCTTGGTTTTTCCTCCAATTTGAAGTTAATAGGTGATTACATGAAAGGTAGGCAACGAAAAGTATGTATAGGTGATGTTTGTTCAGATGTTTGTTCAGAATTCCTAAACCTTACTTCTCTATACTTGGTTCTTCATTGTTTTCCTTGTATACATCTAAACTTCTTTCTAAGCTTCAATTGTGTCAAGCCCATTCATATGCTGATGACATCCAGTTTACTACAGCTTCCTGGTTGAAACAACTGATAATGCAATGGAACTAGTCAATGTAGATTTGAATAGATTTGTTGAGGAGCTACCAGCACTGTTAATGTACAATTAACAAAAACGAATGTTCTGATATTTGGTCCAGTAGTGATGGATACCAATTTGAGTTTGAAAAGTACATAAATACATTGATGCAACGAGCCTACGCCACTCTAAAATGATTTATGGTAACAGGCAGTTTCTGCCATTTCAAGTGAAGAAATCCTTATGGACTCCATCATCTTGTCTGTATTCATATGGCGATGTATTACGGCCCAAATTTAACGACATACTACAAAAAAAAAAAATTCAAAAAGTCAAAATCCTACTTGAGATTGATTTATGGAATCCGTAGACCGCAAAGAACGTTATATAAACTCCAGGAAATCGGTTGGTTGAATATGGAAAACAGAAGGGTACATCATGCATTATGTACTTTTGACAAAAACACCAGCTCATCTCTATAACAAAATCACATATCGTACGGATATACATAATCTGAACATTATACATGAAGGTAGGCTCACGATTCCGCTTTGAACTGAATTATTCAGACGATCCTTTAAATATCAAATTTTCGAATTATACAACTGGTTACCAGAGAACTTTCAAAGCTCTCCATCCAAATAAATACAAATTAACTACTGAAAACAATTTGTTCAATTCTCAGAGCTGAATATACTTACTTAAAACTGTTTGTTTATTTCTCAGAGGAGAATACTTGATTCTGCATTGCTCAGAATGAAATTATTTGAATTTCACGAACAACATGTTGAATTGTAAATGATAGGTTTGTTTATATTTTTTTCTTTGTCTGGAAGAACACTGTCTGCAAGTGTTTGATTTGCAGAAAATGAACTTTGCCCTTCATTTCCAATATTTAATATCCTTCAATTTTGATGTAATTATACTGTACACATATGGAAATACTAAAGGCAATATTATTAATTATTATTATTATTATTAATAGAGCGGAAAATTGCCGATTCTACAGGAAACCAATTGTGGCGTGATACGGAAGATGAACCGTACTAATATCCTGTTATATTTTCTACTCGCAACTATCATGCTTAATATGTTTTAAAACATTCAAGAGCAACCAAATCGTTTTTTTTCGGTTTCCGCTTGTAACATGAAACCTAATGAAGGAATCTGATGCTTCCAAAAAGACGTATTGTAGAGAATCAAAATACAAGAAAAGTAAGCCCCAGCTCGACTCGATTAGATTTTAGGGAACGAAAAAACAGGAAAATCGTTTTTTTATTCTGACACCGCCGCTTTCGGAGTTGTAGCGCAGGCTCTCCGCCACATAGTCATGATTGATATGTAATTTCAGGTGTAGACAACCCAGGCGCTGTCGGATCATTAGTTTTTGCATAATTGCAATTTGAATAGTGGTAGAAAACGGGCGAGCGTGTGAAAGCGGCTGAGTAGTGGGGTAGAGCAGCAGACGTGGGGAAGACCAGGTGACCCGGAACCAATTTACCCCCCTGTATCTTCGTTGTTATTTTATATGGATGTTTCAAATTCGGTACTTCGATTTGATGTTATGAATGTACAATCAAACAAGTATCAAACCAAATATGACATCTCCTGTTTTACCAGAAGCGCATCCAATTTTAATATTTCAAGTGGAAAGTATATATATTTTTTTTAAATTACGATTTGGTATAGAATTACCTTTTCAATTATATATCACAATCTACTTCCAATTCAAATCTGCTTGATATAATTAAGATTTTATAAAAAATACTTTTTGTATTCCCCTGTAACATTTTTCTATGAAAGTATGCTATGGAGGATTGTACAATATTATGTTAGTAACAATAATTCATGGCCGAACTTTTTACACAAAAGTTTTATAAACGCTAACATAGGAATATTTAAAGTTGTTGAAATCCAAATTTAAAAAATTTTTAATTTTTTTTTTTTTTTTCAACATCAATACACTCATTTCTTTTAAACGCTAACATAGGAATTTTTAAAGTTGTTCAGAAACTCCAATACATATTGAAATACAAAACATGAAAAAACCTCTATATTTTTGTTTCATATTGATTTTTCATGGAGATAATTTCCATGCTATACCTACATTTGTATTGAACCTTTCAACTTCATCTCAATTGGCTATGATATTGAATTTCTCCCACAGGTCTGGAATTATTTCAGTTTTCAGTTTTCTAACTCAATTCAAGAAAAAATCAACACCTATGACAGACCCAATTAATCTAACTGTTCAAAATGTCGCCCGTTAACGTCAATGCATTTTTGTATTTTTTCGGAGCATGCCCGCATAACATTCAGTAGTTGAGCCGGAGTAATTTCGTTGATGGCTATCAGAAAAATCCATTGGCGTGAGGTCTGGTGACCTTGGTGGCCAACGAACTGGACCATGAGTACCAATCCAATTGTCTTCGAAAGTTCTAGTAAGATGTCCTCGGACTAGATTCGCATCATGTGGAGGTGTTCCATCTTGTTGGAAATACATAACACGACGTGTCGCTAAGGAAATGTCTACAATAAAATTTTGGTTTTCATCATTTAAAATTTGTAGGTACCGTACCCCTGTTGAAGCTCCATAAAAAATAATTGAATCCAAATTTTTCCTGGTGTCTTCCTCCTCTGAAGACATGCGGATATTCTTGTGCCCAATAAGGTGAATTATTTCTATTGAAATGACCATTGTTTGTGAAGAGTGATTCATCACTTCATAGAATATTGTAAGGAAAATTTGGATTTCATGTTTCTTTCCGTATAACACAGTTACAATACACAATCTTCCTCTGCGCATCATTTTCATACAAATATTGATGGATTTGATATTTGAATGAACGATACCGGTGTTTTTTTCGAATTTTTCTTGTTGTTTCTCTAGGTATCCCTACCTCATATTCGATCTGCCTTAATGATGTATTTGGATCAATTTCAATCGCTGCTAGAACAGTGATCTCCGTATCTTCGCTTACAATAACATGTTCCTCATCATGATTATTCCGTTCTTTCCTGAACTGTGACTCCCATATTGCAAAATAGTTTCTACTACTAGGTTGCGGACGGTTAGGATATCTCTCCTGGTACAGACCAAGGCTAAACAAGAATTTTTCCTTGCTTCTCCATAAATCAACAGCATATCAACTTTTTCAGTTTGGGTAAATCGGTAGTGGTTGTTCATTTCAGAAATGATTATTTCAGAAAATTCAGAACATTCGAAATGTCAACAATTTGGCGTAAACACAACGTCAGAACAATTCAACAAATTCAATTCCATAGCCAACTAACATGAAGTTGGAAGGTTCAATACAAATGTAGGTATAGCATGGAAATTATCTTCATAAAAAATAAATATGAAACAAAAAAAATGGAGGTTTTTCATGTTTTGTATTCCAATATGTATTGAAGTTTCTAACCAACTTTAAAAATTCCTATGCTAGCATTCAAAAGAAATGAGTGTATTAACCCTTACGCTGCTCAAGCCTGATATATTCGCAAATATTTTCAGTGCCCTCAGTGCTCAAGACGATTACATACGCAAGCGTTTATTTTTATTCTAGGTGCTCAAATGGACTATTTCCGCTATCGTATGATGCATACAACAAACAGCAGACAATGAATTGGCCAATGAAGACCAAATCACGTGACTTCATTTCACACGTCTTGAGCACTGAGGGCCCATCAAATTATATGTACACGTGCTTTTGCAGTCAACAAGTAGTTTCCTTGTATTTATAAAGTTGTAACGTTTGTTTACGTGTTAAAAATGGCAAGAAAATATTTAGTATTGTATGCAGCAACCAGTAAAAATGAAAGAGACAAAATATATGTGCCAAGAGTGTTATGTACCATTATGCGTAGTACCGTGTTCCAAGCGGTATCACCGTAAAAAAAATTCAGTTCTCTGCTAAATGCTTCATGTTTATATCTTCAAGTTTCTCACGTTAATTTTTCTGGATTATTCGTTCTGCTATATAATAAATGTTATTTTTTAATTTCTGAGTTTTTATAGCATTTGCGGATATATACGTTTGGAGCAGTTTGGAGACGAATTGCCGGTTTGGAAAATATGATTTTTCGTGCCCGTGCTGCTCAAGACGGATTTATTCGCAAGCGCTAAATAATTGCGCCCTGGTGGCCCGACTAATTTTAAAGAATTCAGCAGTGAAAGGGTGAATGTTGGAAAATGAAGAAAAACCAAAATTATAAAAGTAATTAGTCTGCATAAAACTTATTGTGTGAAGAATTTGGCAATGAATTATTGTTACTCACATGTTCAATCTTACATGGCATACTCTCATGAAAATGTTCCGTTACGAGGAGAATACAAAAAGTTATTTTTTATAAAATCTCAATTATATCAGCAGATTATGAATTGGAAGTATGATTGTGATATATCATTGGAAAGGTAATTCTACACCAAATCGTAATTTTTGGAAAAATATATACTTTCTATTTGAAATATAAAAATTGGATGCGCTTCCGGTCAAACCGGTAGGGTCATATTTGGTTTGATACTTGCTAAATTGTACATTCATAACATCAAATCGAATTACCGAATTTGAAACATCCATATGAAATGACAACGAAGATACAGGGGGGTAAATTGGTTCCGGGTCACCCGGTATAGTAATACAAAAGTGCTGCGCGCAAGTAATGAATAATCTACTCTGCCCTCACTACTCATCCGCTTCCACGCGCTCGCCCATTTTCGGTCATGTTTGCAATTATTTCACACCTGTTTCGAAGCATTTTAACGCAAAATGAAAATAGAATATTTGTAGTACTATTATACTTCTGCTTGCAATATGTTTTCGAAAAATGGAAAACGGACTACCTATGACGCATCCAATAAAGTGCATAAAAAAATCCAACTGGCAATTATGCAAAAACTAATGAACCGACAGCGCCTGAATGTTTTGACCAAAACATATCAATAACTACTATCTCGTGAAGAGCCTGCGCTACAACTTGAAAAATGGTTGTGTTATGAATTTGATTTTTTTTATTTTTCATATTTTTTCAGTTTTTCCGTCATTAATGATACGATTTAGTCGTATAAGGGATATTTTTTTGCATTTGGATTCTTTACAATTCGTTCATTGAGAGCATTGAGCTTCTGTTACAAGCGAGAATCGGAAAAAACACGATACTATGATGTTGAGTGAAGCCTATAGCTTCATGATAGATATTCTGAATATCTATCAAATGTAGTTCGATGTCCAGCGTGGCTTTAGCCGAAGAAGCAGTTGTTTTTTTGTTAGACATTCACAAAAAATAAGTTCATTCCTCAATTCTCAGAAAAATCTTTACATTTTATATTCAATTGAGAATGTTTTCCTTTTCAACATGAATACCCCACAAGAGGTTATCTTGAACGATTGAACATAGTGATTAAAGTTTATCTTTCAGTCGCAGATGATTCCACATCTGATTTCATGAACATCCTCTTCATATTTTCAAACAATTCAATATATATATATTGATATATATAATCTGTGAAAATCGTATACATTTTTTTTTTAATATTGTGAACTCCAAAAAGTAATAATAGCTGTGAAATTACTGATTTAAAAATTTTGCCGCCATAAAATTTCAAAAAATACAATGACAAACAAATTTTCATTCAATTTTTCAACTTGATTTCATAAATAAGTTATTATTGGCTTTAAAAGCCATACCATGAGAACTACGAAAAAATATCTCAGAGCAAAATTGTAGGACATAAACCCCTACAAATTTCTTTCTATCCTCAAATAAACGCGATTTACTGCTATTTTTATGAAACTTCAGCTTAAATGACATTTTTCGTCGAACCCGTTGGAGTTACAAACTCGACGCAATGGGCTTTTTCGTAGGAAATTATACCTATAACAAGAATCCATGGGTCAAAATTCCCAAAAAAAATTTTTTCTGGGTGAGGGTTTTACATGTTATTTTAATGGATAAAATTCAAGATTCTCTAGCAGTGGGATGAAATTCGAATTAAGGGTTCGCAATATGCTCAAAAATTTTGTTTTTCTATAAATTACAAGATTTATATATATATATATATATATATATATATATATATATATATATATATCTATATCGACCAACTCAGCTTCCGTTTCATACTTGGCCCACCAAGCATCCACGTGTTTATACAAAGCAAACAGTTAATAGCCCACTCAGCCTCCGCCACTATCTCTGGCTAGTTAGCCTCCTCTGTATATGTTACATACGTTTTTTGGGAGTTTATGTTACCTGGCCTCCTTTTGGAGCTATTGTGTATTCACTGGGCCTCCTGACACTGTTGCCAAGTTTTCAGTCAATATTCAATTCCACAGCATGATAACAAATCACGCGGCCTGTTGAAAAGTTTATCCGGTAGTTGAGAGTTTGAATTTTGCTTCATACTCTGAAATGAAATTGATTTCAGTAGTATCGTATAACGAGAATATATAATCTACCTTCGATCATTCTGAAAATATTCAAGGAATAGTGGCTTAGAAGAGTTCCTAAAAATTATACTAGACAATAAGTATTCCATGATGAAAGCAGTAAACTATATTGGGTATATTTTAGTCTTCATTAATAGTAAAAATTCCCGATTCAAATTCTAACGTTTCACGATCTTTCACTACAGTTGACCACTCTTATTTGATTTTTTATCGAAATTTACCAAAAATCCAGTTGGTATCTATACATCAGTAAAATACCAGGCGAGTTCTTGAAACTGACAGATCCAAAGCTCTATACTGGTCACTGTTTTCGCCGGTCTTTGGTCACTTTACTGGTAAAAGAAAGTGCAAACTTAAATACTATCAAAAGACACAGGCGATGGAAATTTTAAATACTAAATTCAATTGGGGATTTGCTGGATAATTAGTAAAATATTGCCTAAATCCTTCTTTTGAAGACGGCCACTACTGTTCATTCCATCCCTCCTACAAGAATACTAAATGACAAAAAAAACATAGGAAGTGCAGAAGGAATATTTCTAGTTGTTCAGATTGTATAATAAATATTAATGTCAATGAAATTCAAAAAAACCTTTGAATGTTATATTATATTTGTAAATAATAAAAATTGTAAAGAAAATTGTTGAAATTTATACTTTCAACACTTGCTCGCAATAACATCATAAAAACGCGCGCCGTCGATAGCAATTAGTTGGTAAATAGCCGCCACTAGTGAACAGTTATATTTATGTGTTGCATTTCGAGAAAAAAGTGACATAACTGCTTTTGAGTGATTGTAGCGATCCACTGCGAATGGCGCCTCTCGAACAAAAATGTATTTTCGCTCTCAATACATACCTAATATTTGAACTCATAGTCAAACTGCAATGCTCATATCAAACACTTCCTCATTGAATAGTGCGATCCAGACTATAAGGTTGATTCGGAGTATCAATAAATGAATTATTTAGATTTGGAGAGATTTCCATGACTTTAACTTCAAAACTAACGGTATTTTAATTTTCACCCCTTTGGGGATGAAGTATCAAAAAACCTTCATAGTGGTTACTCATGTCATCATAGTCTAGTAGAGAAGTGAGTTTCCTGCGAAAAATAGTTCCAAGCCTTCTGAATATATGAGCGATGACTCATTCGATTCGGGATGTCATTCTGGCGAAAATGTGCTAGTTTTTTTAACACAAAACAAAAAATAAAAATAGCCTTAGGTTTTTGGTAGTAACTCAAGAACTCTTGATGATAGATGAAATAAAAAAACAGATTCTTGAAGACGAGACTATTTACTATGAAAAATTTTGTCTCGGAGATCTATATCAATTATTTATAATTTTGATTCAACGTTGAAAATAGGGCTACGCGCGGACGTTACGGCAGGAGTACAGCACCTCTCGAGAGAGCAATTCAAATACAATATTTTTTATACTATCAAATATAAATTTAAAAATTCAAAAAAATCAAAGTATCAGCTGAACACCTGAAAGAATATAATTTCGTTATTTTGTTTTGATTGAATTTTGATAATCGGAGGCTATTGCTAATCAAGTAGTTTTGTGGGAATTTATGATAATTTTTTTTTTAAAAACCAAAAATTTTTAACCTTTTTTTTTTTTGGGGCACATTTTACAAGTGTACTCAATGATATCATGCAGAAATTGATGAAAAATTTATTATTTTGTTAATTATAAATTTCTTAAGGTAACAAAATATGAGATATCGAATAAACATTGTATTTTTTTTGATATTCCACATTATTATCAGTTTTATATCTGACAAAGGCATTTCACAACGTTTATTATATTCTTTTTAAAATTGTTTCTTTTCATTTTCTCATTATTTAAATAATATATTTAGAATTTTTTTTCTTCCAAAATGCGGAATTGGTTATTCTCCACCTAATAGGAAAAATATAATTTTTTTATTAATAATTCTTCATTTAGTTAACAATTAGTTATAAACAAACTTTAATTGGCGTTAATTTTTTTTGAGTAGTACAAAAAATAACAAAAACAACCATATACCACAAACTGTGTGTGTTTCTCATATTTTGTTATCTTTAGAAATTTTTAATTACCAAACTAATTAACTTTTAAACAATTTTATAGCGTGATATTATTGAGTACACTGTAAAATGTGCTTCAGGAAGCAAGAAATCATGGAGTCATTCTGTGAACAATTATTCGGTTTTTAATGAAATCGGCGGTTCCAAAAAAACTACTCAAACAACATTATCAAAATTGAATGAAAAAAAAATTACCAAAATTACATTTTTCCAATGATACATGATACAATAATTTTTTTGAATTTTTGAATTCACATTCAATAATATAAAAAATATGTTATGTGAATTGCTCTCACGAGAGGTGCTGTAGTCTAGCGTAACGCCCACGCGAGGCCTGTTTTAATTCATCGTTGAATTAAAATTATTAATAATTGGGATAGAGTTGCGAGAGTAACATTATCACAGGAAATTTCTCCTCTTTTTCAATTTTCCCGAAAATCGATAGTTTTTGAGCTTTTTCCAAAAAACTAGAACCGTTTTTATTTTTATTTCTGTTTTTTGTTAAAAAAATCGAAAAATACGACTTTTTTGGAATGTCATCTTGAATCGATTGAGTTTGATACACGGATTTTTCCTAAACAACATATGTTAAAAAAGGGAAAAAAATATGATCCCATAGCGCATGGTTTGGAAAATATTTTTATTTGTGGAAATATTGGTTGAGGATTCAGTAATATATATTGATATTACTTATCATTTCATTATGAAAAAAAAAAACTTCTCGATACCTACTTTCAATTTTGAAAATGTGTTTTTAATGGTACCCCAGTTTATTTGGATCTATTTTCCTCAGTTTCCTTTCAAGAAGAATTGAATATACTATTCATTGAGCATAATTATTTCTATTCAATTTCATTATTTCTTATTATTTCAAATCCTCAATAGCACAGTGAATAATTTTCTTCGGTAATATAAATGGATAATTTTGAGTAGTTTTCAAGATCTGTGAAAGAATGTTCCTCCTCCATTCGATTTTCTGTACCATTTAGAACTCTTAGTTATAAGGTTTTCTTCCTAAAATATATTATTGTATTGTTATATTATTATTATCAACCAGCACTTTTCCATATGTTTTCATCTAGCTTATGGCTCAGGCTATTCCGTGATTTCGTTTCCCGTTATCCTGTTATCCCGTTATCTCGTTTGGGTGGCATAATTGATTTGACAGCGGAACTAATGCTTTGTGACGACTATTAAAAATTTACCAATCCCTTTCCACCCCTGTAGATATGGCATTTTGAATAAAGTTTAACACGATTTATTTATTCGTGACAGAGAGCCAAAACACCAATTTTCATTATTCTAACATAAAAACTCACGGAACCCTAATAAACATTTTCAGCCCCCATTTCGCCCCTTTAGTAGTTGAATTTCTAAAAACACTGGAAAACAAATGTCTTCATATGTAAGAAGACCTCAAATATCCATTTTCATGATCCTAACTTAAAATGTTTCACCCCCCATTTGACCCCTTTAGGGTTTGTATTGCTGAAGACACTGAAATACATATTTTTTACTGTAACAAAGACTGCAAATACCAATTTTTATGAACCCAAGTCGAAAACTAAGGGTACTCCAGTACAAACTTTCGAACCCCAGTTAACTCTTTTACCCCTTTAGGGTTGAATTTCCAATAATCTAAAAATACGTGTTTCGTTATTTGAGAAGAAAAGGCCAAAAATAGCAGTTTCCATGACTCTTACTTCAAAACTAACGGTAGCTTGATTTTCACCCCTTTAGGGATGGAGTATTGAAAAATTTTTTCTAAGTGGTTATATACTTATGTCATCATAGGAATACGCTATCAAAATTTCAGCTCTTTGTGTTGAGTTATTTGGTCTGGGCGTTAGTGAATCAGTCAGTCATTATATATGTATAGATTATTTCAATTCATTAGTGTCTATATGTATATGTTCTGTTGACTATTTTCTGTTGGTATATTTCTAAAACAATGGGCTACTGATTTTATAACATAACTTGTGTCACACACCCAAAAAATTCCATCCTTTTTTTGTACCCTTGAACAGTAGCATGTTCTGATTAAAATTGAATTCATTTGAGTCGTTTACCTGAAAATTTTTCATGATTCATCTGTAATCTTGAATCTTGGAATACCCCAGATTCCTACATTCAGTTAATATAATCCATTCTAAGCAACCTCATTCAGTAACTTTCGTGGTACACAATATAATAACCGAAACTGAATAATACGAATCAAATACAAGACACATTACGAGAATATAGATTTTCTGATATGTGGAAAACAATGCAAGCGTTTTTTCAGGTTCACAAAATACCCAACTCACGAGAATATATTCAAGTAAGGATTCTATATGAAGATTGTTTTCATTCAATGAAATAAACAAATTAATATTTTTTTGCTTGAGACGATAGCGGAAGTTTGGTGTCCTTTTGTTGAATCTTGTATGATAATTTGTTTGAGTGATTTGTGTATAACATTGTAAAAGTACCTTTTCTGAAATGGTGAAATATCGCAATATTTCAGTGGACTCCCGAATAAATCTTGACGTAATCGCAGTAATATAAATTGCGGAATCAATGAGAAAAAGTATTTGCCAGGCTCATTCAAAATATTTGGGAGGCAATTGCAGCTTCCACAATTTATTTCGTTCGTGCGCGGAAAGAATACATGTTTCTTGATGACAATCTAAAATGAATGTTATTTGTGTGCATCCCCTGTGTTGCCAAATTGGGGGAAGCCCAGTGACCTTCGAAAGTATACGTTTCAAACACTATAACATAAACAAAGTATATAAGCAGCGCACTTCAGCGGCGAGGGGCTGCACTAAATTTTAAATGGCTATCAAAAATCGGGCAACTTGGACTCCTCCATATTTTTGTGGTAAAGTGTTTGTTACTATGTTACATGTCGTATGCGACATTTTTAGAGGGTGGTTACCGGGCGTCCGTATATCGGTGACATCGGAGTCTCAGTGAACCTCAGAATTAACAAGGCCGGAGGCCCACTTATACCGTATATATATATATATATATATATATATATATATTGGGTATAGTGGGTTCTTGAATCTTGATGATTGTATTTTTGGAGTTCTTTTGGGTTTCAGATTCGATTGTATGGAAACGAGAAGGAAATAACATTTTTTCAGACGTTTCGCCCTCGTTCGGAGGGATCTTTAGTAAAATTCACCAAAAACATTAAAAACATTTCAATCTGAAAATAAAATATTGGTTTGGATAACATCATATGTAGAAAGTTAGGTTGTGTCTGAAAATAAATTTAATTACCTTTTGGGTTATGTACCTTGGTTTTACCATGATTGTGTTTTGTTACCAACAATAGTTGGATTTCGGGGCGGTGTTAAATCTTGTGTTATCATTGTTTTAACGGAAAAATTTTAATATTGTGTGGTTTGTTGTTTTGTGAATTGTCATTAAAGGCGCATGAACGACGTAGTGTAAAACTATTTATAGTTATTTTGTTTGTTTTTGGTAGGCATGTAGCACACTCCGCTGGGATGGTGTTGTGTACGTACGTGGGGGTGATATGGGTACACTGAATAATAATTTGTTTTAGCTGGGATTTATTTATTTGTTTTTAAATTAGAGTGTGATATATTTGGCCCAAATTGTTTATGTCTGTGCGGTTGTTCATGGCATGTTTGTTTTGTTTTATATGTATCATTTCCTCGAATGTTCTTTTATCTTTGTTATTCTCGTATGTTATATCATTGAAATTGCGGTTATGATTTTCTGTAATAATGTGTTTGTTGAGAGCCGTACTCGCTTGTTTAGCATATTTGTGGCCATTTATTCTATTACATAATAGTTGTGAGGTCATTCCGATATAGACTTTGTCGCAATCATCACACGAGATACTTTATACTAGGTTTGATTTTTTCATTATGAGATCTTGGCTTTTTAATGGGGTGTATAATTTTTTTTAAACATTAAATGATTTGAAACTTGTGGAAATGTTGTGTTTGTTTAGGATGTTTTTTATATTATCAGATAGTTCCGGTATGTAGGGTTGTGGTGTATGTTGTTGGTTTGTCGGATTTTTGTTTTGGTTTTGTTTTGTTATAGAATTTGTGTGTGCGTCCCTTGATTATTCTCTTTATCTTGTTGATTGGATAGTTATTAGTGAACGTTTTTCTAACTTTAGTGATGGGCTGCTCAGAATAATTGCTCTATCTGTTATGCTTGTAATAACAGTTTTTTGTGGGACATAGGGTAGTTAGAATATATATATATATATACATATATATATTAATATATATATATATATATATAGATATTTATATATATATATATATATATATATATATATATATATATACATAAAAAATGAAGGTGTCTGTAAGTGGGTGTTGGTTGCCATATCAACCATGTAAATAAAACAATAATTTTACAGAAATTACTTTTGCAAACAAGCAGCATTATTTAATCAAATCAATACTATTCCAACTAAGAATAATAATGAAAAATATACTGTCCATTTCCAACAATACATAACATTGGTCCAATCGAGCGAATTTTTTAATAAATAATCAAGTGAAGCCGACTACGAAGAGAGTAGTTCAGTACAGAGCAGTTTCAACTCAATCAACTTGGATTGGAATCGAAGATATTCATCGACACCAAGAGAAGGCGCAGTTCTCGTTCCTGTGAGTCATTTTCTTTTTCCTTTCCTTTCCTCATATCCTGATAAATAAGATTCGATTGAGATACGACGATGGTGGACGTTTTGAAAGTTAAACGTGGCCAAGTTAAAGGTGAATTGACACGATTGAAAAACTATTTGGATACAATTGACATTACGAAATCAGATAATATTATTGTAGACCAGGGCTGAAGCCTTTAATAATGGTAAAAATTTAAAAAAAATTATAGTAGGATGAAACCCATTGGAAAAGGAAGATAATTTAATAAAAATGAAAAGAAAAATAATTCACGGGTGATCTGAGGTCGGGAAGTGGAAGGGGTGAGTTTTTGAGGGTAAATAACGGTTAATCTCGATTTCCGGCCAAACTACGAGTTCTATGGAAAAAAGTTAGACAACAAAGTTGTAGGTAATAAAAAGATCTACAACATTTTCTTCACAAAACCCCAAAATTTATGTGAAAAATTGAAATACAAAAAATTTTCTTTCCCACGAAATTTGATGAAAACTTTATTTTTATGTTTCAAAAACACTGTTATTTATTTGATTTGAAATATTTATTTTTTCACCTCATTTTGACTTAATATCGAAAAACCACCCTAATTTTCAATCGAAAATTCTCGCGTCAAAATATCAGCTTTTTTTAAAAAGTCGGTGGGCGTTTTATCCGTCAAAATCTCTGCTTTCTGATGGTGAAAAAAAAAACATTACTATGGTAAATGTTCTCAGAAAATACAAAGAAACGAAAAAAACTCGAATCCGAAAATCTACAATATTTTGATAAAGTTGTAGAATCTTCTTTAAATTATATGCGTAGATGCTGTTTTGCTATTTTGAGATTACTTATATACCTGAGTGACCTACGGAAAATTTTAGCCCATCAATAGGTATTTCATAGAGAAGTGGGAAAGGGGCTAGGAGGGTCTGGGCCTTACTACCTGTTATTTCTTTGTATTTTCTGAGAACATTTACCATAATAATGTATATTTTTCTTTTCACCATCAGAAAGAAGAGATTTCAATGAATAAGAAGCTCACCGACTTATTAAAAAAAGCTGATATTTCAACGCGATAATTTTCGATTGAAAATTAGGGTGGTATTTCGATATTAAGACAAAATAAGGTGAAAAAATAAATATTTCAAATCAAATAAATTACAGTGTGTTTGAGACATGAAAAAGTAAGTTTCCACCAAATTTCGAGGAGAATTTTTTTTTTTGTAAAAGATAAAAATAATAAAAACCAAAAACTTGATTATTTCAATTTTTCACATAAATTTTGAGGTTATGTGAAGAAAGTTTGATTACAAAAGTTGTAGATCTTCTTATTACCTACAACTTTGCCATAGGACTTGTCATTTTGCCGGAAATCGAGATTAACCGTTTTTTACCCTTGAAAACTCACATCTTCCACTTCCCGACCTCAGATCGCCCGTAAATTATTTTTCCTTTCACTTTTGTTATATTCTTTTCCTTTTCCAAAACGTTTCATCCTATTTTTTTTTGTTTCAAAAATTATCGACCCTGGTCTTTTGCCGTTCAGTTATATTCAAGATTAGAAAGGTTAGAACCGATGTATGAAGAATTCAATGAAGTACAATCTGAAATTGAACTCAGTGATAATACGGATTCAGATATTGAGAGACAGCAGTTTGAAAATAACTGATTTTCATTTATTGCACAGGCAAAAAAAGTACTGTCAAATTATGAGAATACAAAATCACAAGAACAAATAATAATTTCAAAAGGTGCTCATATATCAGATAAAAATATTCCTTCACAAAATAATTCAAAGGTAAAATTACCAACAATTGAACTACCATCAATTGATGGAAAATATGGTAATTGGATTGAGTTTAGAGATGCATTCAAGGCATTGGTCGAATCAAATGAATCCTTGTCAGAAATCCAAGAAAATTTATTATTTACGATCTTCTTTGGAAAATGAAGCTCCTCAAATAATAAAGGTGATTGAAGAAGACACATATGAGAACAAAAAACTCATAATTCATAACCACATTCGAGCTATTTTTGATTTTGAATTCCTTACGAAAGAATCGCATATCGATTTGAGAAATTTTTATGGTACGGTCACAAAACATTTGCGATATCAAAGACTCTAGGAGAAAAAACAGATTCCTGGGACAGATTAATAATTTATGTTAGGGCAAATAAATTCGATTTTACCACAAGAAGGGACTGGGAATCGTACGAATATAAACATGATTTACCAGACATGAAGGATATTGATACTTTTTTGAAAAGTAAATGTGAAATACTCGAAAAACTAGAATTGAATGAACAAGGAAGGTTTTCAACAAATAAATCAGTCAATCAGAATTTCAAAACACAATCGAATAGTTTTGTCAGAACCAAGTAAATGCATTGCTTCTAGTGCAATAAAAAAAAACATTTTTGAAATTATCATTTCATTTTTCAAAATATATGCAATAAATTGGGTCGTCAAATCAACAAGGTCAATTTTGTAATAAAGGGCAGTGGGCCCAGCTCTCGAGAATATTCGCCATCAGGTTAACATACCAGTAATGTGTCATTTTAATGATTATAAAATTAATGTTGATTGCTAAGTATTATCGACAATAATTGATAAAATACCTTTGATTCCAATTGACAAAAACGAATTGAAAACCCCAAATAATTTGAATTTAGCAGATCCCCATTTGCATGAACCAGAAAATATAGATATTCTACTGGGTGCCAGTGTGTTTTGGTATTTGTTATGTGTGGGACAGATTGAGCTAGGTGTCGGCTTGCCTATTTTACAGAAGACAGTTTTGGGTTTGGTAGTAGCTGGAAACTTCCATGAAAAAGCAACGAAAAATGAAATTATCAGTTGTCTTAGCTTAAAAAGAGATAATATCGAACAACAAATAAGCAAGTTTTGGCATCTTGAAGAGGTCGAGAATAAGTTTGATGAATTGGAATTACTTCAAGGGTCTGATAAATTTTGTCAACACTATTTTCAAAAAACCACTCGTAGAGATGAGACTGGTTAATTTATTGTAAGTATTCCATTCAATTCGTTATTGAAGGATATCGGTGATTCCAATGGATTATTTTCTATTGAGAAGAAATTTAAAAAAGATACAGAGCTGAAGAAAGGTTATTCAAATTTCATATCCGAATACCACGAATTGGGACATATGTCAAAAATAGACGAATATAATGAAGGAAATTCAACTATTGGAAATTTTTATTCACCGCATCATTGCATTTCGAAACCCACTAGTATCACTGGTGAATACAGGGTAGTACTTGATGGGTCGGCTAAATTATCCAGTGGGGTGTCATTGAATGATGCGTAGTTTAAGGGTCCCATTATTCAAAATGACATATTTCGAATAATACTACGTTTTCGAAAATATCGATATGTTTTAACTGGGGATGTATCCAAAATGTACCGACAAATATTATTGGTGCCCAAACATCGGTGCATGCAAAAATTATTTTGGAGATCAGGTCTAGACTTGAATTGGAATGTTCTGAATTGAATACTGTTACATATGGTACAGCTTCAGCTCCTTGGCTTGCTATGAGGTGTTTGTGTCAGTTGGCTTTGGAAAATAAATTAAACTATCCAAAGGCAAGTGACTGGTTGAAAATGGTTTTTTATGAATGATGTCTTAACCGGAGCTGATTCAGTGGAAGAATCAATGAAAAATCAAAGGGACATATCCATAATTTTAGCAAGTGCAGGTTTCGGTTTGAGAAAATGGCTTTGTAGTGAACCGGAAGTTTTAAATCGAATTGGAATAGATAATAATGTAGAATTGGGAATATTGAGTTTAGGAGAAGACGAACATAATTAAACTCTGGGAGTCCTTCGGAATTGTAATAAAGATTTGATAATATATTACATTCGGAAATTCAATGAGAAAGAACAACTCACAAAGCGAACCATTCCATCAATAATTTGTCGAATTTATGACCCTCTTGGGTTGCTAGGTCCTGTTATTATTGATCCGAAAATTTAAATAAAAAATTCATGGAAACTGAATTATTCTTGGGATCAGATATTATCAGAAGATTTGATTTCAGATTGGAGCAACCAAAAGGGAAAAAAGGAAAAAATTTTTATTGAAAATTATATTTCAGTCGAAATTCATGGTTTCTCGGACGTGTCAGAAGAAGCTTATGGAGCCTGTGTATACGTTAGATGTTTGACATCTAAAGGAGTTTATACAACAAATTTACTGTGTGCCAAATCCAGGGTTGCTTCAAGAAACAAAAGGCAAGTTTTGGGTTTTGATTCATTAAATAAATTCTCAAAATTGAGACCACTGAAAGAAATCATAGCATATATTATTAGATTTGTAGAAAATTGTGAGGCTAAAAAGTCTGAGAGAACAGTCTGTCAAATAATATTGACGGAACAACAGAATTCGTTGAATATTCTCTTGAAACTAACGCAAATAGAATGTTTTCCAAAAGGATATACCAATCAAAAAAATAATTTGCCCTGACATGGTAGCAGCCGAGTATTATCATTGAATCTATCCGTGGATAAATCTGGATTAATGAGAGTAGGGGGCAGAATAAAAAATATCGATTCCAGTTTCGATAACAAAACATCCTATTTTATTGCCGAAATATCATAATGTAATAAGGCTTATATATGTTGAAGAACATGAGAAACGATTTCACTATCACCATGCCCCCCTTAAGGTTGAGTGCCCATGGATAGTAAATTCCCTTCACATTATGTGAACGAGATTTACTTTCCACTTGCCATTCTCCCCTGCTCCTCCTTGGAGCGGTCCCCAACTCGCAAATTGGCACGTTTGCAAGATTGAAATCATACCTCCTGTGGTATGAAGTGCTTTAAACCCCTTGTTGTCGTGATTTTGTGTGTTTTCCTGACTTGTGCTGTATGTTCATGGTGGTGATGTACCTGATGGGAGCGTTTGTGTAAGGTGTGATGTTTGTCAATTTCACTGAGTTGTCAAAATCATCAATCATATACAGTTCGAGAATCCTATTGGCCGATAGCTGGACGTAGAATCGCAAGGGACACGGTACGAAAATGTATTCTTACTTGGATTATATGATGGGAAATTTGCCTAGTGTGCGCATAACACCATCCATTCCATTCTCGAATATGGGAGTAAATTATGGGAGACATTTTCTTTTGAAAACAAAAAAAAGGGAGAGGTGCGAAAATAGTAAAATGCTATATGTGTTTATTCATTTGAATGAACACCAGTATTGCTAGAAGAAGTAATCCTCCACACATATACTCCGATAAAAGATCGAATTTTGTAGGTTCTAACAATAAAATTCCAAAATTATTCGAATTCGTGAGAAATGAATCTAAATATATAGAAAATAATTTGGCAAATGAACAAATCAATTGGCACTTTATACCGGCCAGATCTCCAAAGTTTGGAGGTTCATAGAAAGCGGTAATAAAAAGTAATAAGCACCATTTGAAACGGGTAATAAGCTCGGGTAGTTTTACTTTCGAAGAGTTTGCCACCGTTTTAGCTCAAATCGAAGCTATCCTGAATTCCCGACCAATTTGCCATATGTCATCTGACCCTGAAAACTCATCAGCTTTGACACCAGGTCATTTTTTGATTGGATGACCAATGACATCTCCACCTGAACATTCCCACGAATCGACTAAATAAATTCCAGTCGTTTCAAAGTATGATTGAACTTTTCTGAAAGCATTGGATGAATGAGTTCATTCCGGGACTTCAAATTAGAAACAAATGGAAGCAAAATTCAGCAAATCTACAACTGGTTCCTTAGTTCTATCGAAAGATGACAACATCGCCTCGATGAACTGGAAGAAGAAACGAATCCTGCTAATTCACCCAGGAGACGACGGTATTAGAAGAGTTCTTAGTGTGAAGGTTGCTAGCGGTATTTTGAAAAGATCCGTGAGAACTTTGTGTCCACTACCAATAGACTGAATGACTGAAGGTCTCCCTCATATTTTTTGGTGTTGAAAGTAATACTTTCAAGGCGGCCGGCATGTTAAGGCCAATATGATTTTCTATTTCTTTTCATCATATTTTGGAATAATTGTTCAAACCGGCAACCCTGCGCGGTGTCTCTAAGTGGGTATTGGTTGTCATAACAATCATGTAAATGAAACAATGATTATACAGAAATCAATTCTGCAAACAAGTAGCATAAGTTGATCAAATCTACACTATTCACACTAATATGAATAATAAGTCCATTTCGAACAAAACATAACAATGTTAGCTCAACGAGTTATACCCTGAATGCACCAGGGGAATTTCATTTGTTGACAATAGAGAGTGATTCCAGATTGAATATTTCATTCCACATCACCATAGACCATAGATGATATGTTTTTGGATCAACTGATCAGCACTATAATTTATTGAAAGATGATGATGGTGAACTTCAAAGTCTTGATGAGTTGAAAGTAGATATAATCACATGAAATCTGATAGATCTTATCTTATTTAGTAGAAATGCTCATAGTGCAGTAGCGATTGATGACGTGATAATGTTACCCACAGTATGAATTATAATGAGAATAAAATATTTTATTATTGTATTTCAATTCCGCCTTTTACTATCAATAATCGAGACACAGGATCCAAAATGAAACAAAAACCCGCTTCTTCCATTAAATCATTGATTTTTAATTACAATTTTACAGTAATAATAATTTTCTTTTAAACGAACTTAATATTATTTCAGGGCTGATGATGGACACCCAATGTCCGAAACATGTACCTGAGTGGTACATTACTTTCATAATGTCCTAATTATGGAAAAGTGCATCTGTGAATTATAATGACTTCTGGATGATATATTCCCACTCCAACTTCCATCTCAAACACTCTCTTCTATTATGCACTTATTTGAATATATACAAACCATTCAGTACACTTAAAAACTGAAGGTATTACTTGGGTATTTTCGTTAGATTCCATTAAATGTAAATCATAATGAATTCTGGTGAATATAGCCGATGGTTCTATATGGATTTACTGTTTCACTATCCAACTTCAATCTCATATATCGACACTTTTCCATTATCCGCTTGTTTAAACATATACAAACTATATAGCAATCATTCTGGGAAACAATCATTCTTGAAAACCATAGATCCTTACAAGTGACTGCTATTGTCATTTATTTTCAAACTGCATGACCTCATAGAAACGTATCAGGAATCGCTGATAGAAACGGATATGAGTTATATGTGAAAACACATTCAAATAACATAAATTCACGTTAGAGAATACGATTAGAAATTCAAGGAATCTGTACTGATGAATATCGTATATTGTTTGAGGTTCCACAATCCAACTCGGATCTCATGAGTTGTTTTATATATTTTTTTTATCAGTCTCTCTGAAACAGTTTTGGCAGGGTAGTCTTGGTGGATTCAAGAAGTTCAATCACGTTTCGATTGCTTGTATCTACGATCGAGTTTAGGTATATGCTGACAAGCTCAAGTGCTACTTACTATTTTATATGTCTGTCGGTGCAATGGTGCCTTCAATTCCGTCATGTGTAGTGATGCGTGTAATTGCACGAGGTGTGGTGGTGCGTAAAGTTTCGCGTCCACCAGAAAGAGCAATGAGCAGTTTCCTAACGTTCCTTATCGAAATGCTTGGCTAACTAACGGCTTCATTGACTTCGACGGGGTCCACTTGTAGGTTGGTGAGTTCCGGCAGCTGGTGATCGATCTGAGTGGCATGCCTGGTTTGTGGATTTTTGGAAATCCGTATAGATGAGTTGGTTTGCTGTAGTGTGGTGTCACCGTTTGTTGTCTCGAAAGAAAGTTTTATATTTCCTCAGAATGTTATAGATCTTTCTTTCTATGATGGGTGTTGGATCCTTTGGTAAAAGATTAAAGATCGATGTGTGTAGTATCGACTCAAACTTGTCATATGTTTGGGTGTCCATTATGACCGTGGCTTTTCCTTTGTCAGCTGGAAAATTATTCATCGATAAAACCTTTTGTAGAATTCTTAGCTTCCTCTCTTCTTCGGCACTAATATTTTTCAGGTGATTTCGTTGAAATATTGATTATAACCCTCGCTGTTTATTCGTGATGACCGTGTTCTCCTTGCTATTGGGTTCGATTTTTTTATCCTCCTTTTTTTTTGCGGATTTCTTAACTGAGCATGCATTTACTAAGTTATATTGATTATTTCTTGATTTTTTCATAAACTAGGTCAAACATAGGCGTTTCTACAAAAAAAAAAAAATTGTAGATCTCAAGTCCATCATTGGAATGGATGATAAAATTCACAAAGATGAATACTGTACTTCCCGATGTACAGTATTCTCATCATATGAATAAAATCCAAGTCTTCGATAGAGAAATGGTTGTGTTAGATAAAAATTGATAATGATCTCTATTACTCATTGCCTCCCTATGATTTTCAAACGACAATTTTTTTCGGTATGTATTGGGTAGAAATGTAAATGAATAAAAATTATTTCTTTTCATTTTCGACGTAGGTATGAATATTCAATATTAACGAAACATCAATTTCCTAGCAGGCATCTAATTAATTTGCAGAAAATGTAAATCCTTTGTTGTCCACCAAAATTGAATTGAATTATGCCCCATGCAGCTCAATCACTCGATCCATTTCCTGCATATCTTGAAGAACGTTGACAATGATTCAAGTATAGCCATCATTTCGATAACAGAACTCCTATACACATCACAGAATGTATGTGGATATGTCAAGTTGAAGTACCGGATCACATTCTGCAGTCGCTCTTGAGTATTCAACTCTACTATTTCTTCGGGACGTTTTCGTCTTGGAATCCACTCAATCACCATCTAATTATGAGGGAAGAAGTGGAAAGCAATACACCTTAGAGTGAGATCAAATGCCCAGTTTTAATTCTAAAGAACTTGAAACACTCAAAATATTCCTGATTGATCATCAACTGGTCACTGGTAGAAAGCTATCATTGCTATAATAATGAGCAATTTCTCAGAAACTGCTAATTTTTTAACTACATACTAGACAGATAAATTTGAAATCCAAGAAACTCCTATTATTTTGAAAAACACAAAGAAACCGGAATCTGTAGGAACTGAATTTATTCTTATTTTTCAATCTTGGCAAATATGGTTGATGTGTATTTTCTGATTTCTTGGAATCTTGCTGTAGCATCCTGTAGCAGCATATATTTTTTCTAACGGTGATGGTTGATCTATGACCTGATTAATGCGTGAGTTGCTTGAGGTACGTGCATGACACTATCATTATATAGAATCACGGAGATAAGCGCCTTCAGAATTACTTCTCAAGAATAAACAGCATGAGGCATTCGATCAAATTCACGATGGATATTGAAACCAATGATACCTTACCTTTCATGGATGTGAAAGTTGGGAAAACAGACGATGGAAGGAGAAAGGCACATACGGGACAGTATCTCAACTACAGCTCCGCACATCCGAGTTCGACAAGGAGAGGGATCATAAGAACATTGGTGAAAAGATCGATACAAATATGCAACTACAAGGTTGCCGAAATGAAGCACATCAAAGAGGACCCACACTCAAATGGAGATGCTTTCCGAGTAGCACCTGGGAAGGGTATTGATACAACTCGAAAGAACGAAGATATCCGAAGTGCAACAACAAAGCACACTGATCTAGCTCCCGTACATCAGAAGGATCGGAAACAAATACAACATCAAGTGCTGCTTCCAATCTGGCAGTACTTTACGGAGTTTCCTCACCAAAACCAAACCTGGCAACATTACCGAAATCAGCAAAAACTACATTTTTGAAGTGTTTTGTGAATGAGGAGATTCCTATATCAGAGACAATGAGGCCGTTAATAGACTCGATCAACACAAAAAATGGACTCATAGCGGAAAGATGTCAAAAACGGGATCACGCCTGGTCATCAAATTCCTTGGAGCTATGCAAGATTTCTACATAGAGGGGAGCATTGGTTCAAACGAAAGTTCGAGCCTCAAGTCAACCAAGCATTGAGATGAGGAACGTTTTGACACAGCTCATCACTCTTTCAGGCGTACTGTGGAGGCGCGAAAGTTCATATACTACCACACCGCGCGCAATCACCCGCATCACTACACATGACGGACTTACATGCACCATTTTACCGACAGACATATAAAATAGTAAGTAGCACATAAGCTTGTCAGTATCCACCTGAAAACGATTGCAGATACAATCAATCGAAATGTCGTGAAGAACTTCCACATCCATTTACCACCCACCTTCAAACAACAATTTCCACCAGTTTGAAAATTCCTTTAATTTTTTCTTGGAGAGTAATACTATTATACCAATTATATGTTTTCATACCAATGTTTATATCATCGACGACGCAATTTATATCGAAGTGAATTCATCAAGTGAACATGAAGTTTTTTTCTGATATCTAGATAATTGTGATAATTACTCAGATATGAATCTCAATTTTCCTTACTATAGTGCCCAAATTTTCCCACACTATCAATCATCAAAAGTAGGTTTGTTATTGTGTGTGGACAAATTAAAGGTTTATACAATTCACAATCACATTTTTTCGATGAATAATTAGGATTTTTTAGAAATTTTCACGTGATAATATCCTCCTTGATAATGTGCCCTTAGATATCAAATAACATATATTATCATAGTTGACTTAGGCTTCAGCTCTTATATGAGTTTTGCGAATAGACTGGGTGAGGAAAAAAACAAAAATATCCTCCGTAGTATGCGGATTTGACGTGCCTTGAATTATTTTTATATTTGAACAATGAATTCACGACACCATGTCAATCATGCATCAAAAAATGCAGGAGAAAATAAGAGCTACTTTCTGAACAGTGATGCCCAAATTGTTATCTGAGAGTCTTTCAATTATTCAGAAGGTTGGTCGTCATTTTGAGAACTCATTTCGACGTTGTTTTCAGCGAATTTTGTGTTTGTCCCTCTGAGATGAAAAAAATATATTTTCCATTGTTGAGTATATCCTAATGGAATGTCGGAGGTATCTTGATTCAAATGGAATTGGAATATACCTGTATTTGGAAAACTATTGGGGTAAGGTATCGGAAAGCCAAGCTAGGAATGAAGAATAACTAAATTTGCTTTCCCTTAGGCGAGAATCATAGTTGTTTCACTCGAAATGGAAGAGTCATCGTGAGTTGAAAACATACATTGCTATCTGAACATACTGTTGATGTTGGAAAATGGCTGGTGTTTTAAAGGAGGTGTGATAGGTTGAACGAATGAGGGATATATTTATTCTTCCAGAAAGAAACGTCACTATTAGGAAGCAGCCCCACTATTCGTCAAAAACCCAGGTGGTTCGGTCCTGATAACATTCATTCGAAATATTTCTTCATAAAATGAAAAAGTGAACAAAAAACGGATTGAATAACAATCTGTGACAAAACTGAACTCGTGAAATCACGACCTGACATTCACCAAGCCGTAACCTTGCCTACATGCATTATTATTTGGAATCTACTGAAAATTTTATTTTCAACAATGTTCAAAAATATCTCGCCTCCAAAAGCAACCTTTGAAAGAGGTTGTAGCTCTAACATTCGGATTGTCGCTTGAGATTCTTGTCTCCTCAATGAGTTTGTTTGAAGTGTTGGCGTTTTATCATTCCGAATACAAGCCAACTAATTTGTTTCCATTATGATGACCATCGTCATTACATTGGTGAGGAAGGCAAGGCGTTCAAAGTTTGTCCAAAAAACTTCCAGTAGTTCTTGATGGATTATTCCTTTTTTTTCTTCTCGTTACCTAATCCGTACGAGATTTTGAGCACTGACTCTTTCAGAACATTATCGAATGGATCATAGGCTGTTGCTGATTGTTAACATTTCTGGTGAAAAAAGTGCAATAAAATTGCTTTTTTCTTCTTTGTGTTCATATCTTTAATTTCGTATGAGAGATTTGAATAATCCCTGTAATGCTCAAGTATGTCTCTTTGATTGCCGTTACAAATTGTTGCTTTATTCGTAGGTTGGTTTGTGATGATAATTCACGTATTAGGTATAAGCAGTTGTTTCCAGATCATCAACGTTGTGTCGTTTTTCTGGACTCGATATGTTGTAGGTTCTGAGCGGTGATAAATTTCGTCCATTACACAGCTGGAGTCAGTTTGTATGTTTTTTGCTATGATATGATCTTCATCTTAATCAATGATGAAGAATATATCTTCTTTGAAGTACTTCTCATCGACTGAATATTGAAAACCAGAACATTTTCGAAATATTTCACTGGTGTCTCACTGCCTCCATTTTTTTTGCAAGACACTTATATTGGGATTTTATTCTATCATTTCTTTTTGTATTTTTTGAATTGCTTGATTTAGACGATGTATCCTGATGTTTTCTCATTTGATTTGCGAAGGTTACTATGATTCTTCTCTAGTTTTTTATTAGTTGAGTTCTCCACTCAATTGGTATCGATCTAGATAATTCTTGGCTCCATTGTACTTTTTTCAATTAAGTTGCAGTAACCGATCTTGTGGGAGCTGTGAATTGAAGCATGGAGTGCCTGTATCTGGGATTTGTTTCCTTTCACATCTTTCCATAAGTACTTGAGAATTCCTGAGAGATGTAGAAGTCTTTCGTTCGATTCTTTCTGCGATTTTTGCTGTTGGAATAATTGGTTCAGTCTTTACATTGCTGTTATTTGGATTGACTGGATTAGGTGAATTTTTAGATGGATATATTCTTGACTTGGTTGTATAAGAGTAGAGAGGCATATATAAAAAAACTAGCACTCAAAGAAGGAAAACATACCCCTCTCACACCCGACCATGAAGTGTGGAGGAGACGGTGAAAATACCCGGTCATGGACAGAATAACTCCAAAAAGTACCGGAACGCTAAACCACCCCTCGAGAGGCCAGGGTGAAAGCTTCCCTAGGAAATCGACAGCACAACTAAGAGCCATCAGACGCAGAAACTCACAAATCTTAGGATGTGGGGAAGAAGGCAAGATCCGCCGGAACCTCAATATAGTTCCTGGAGGCCGCAGGCGGGGGTGGGATCGGCGAGTTGAAAACACAGACACAAATATCATCAAATAACACTTCAAACAAATTCAAATAATTGTAGTTTTGTATATCCAACATAACAAAGTTGAAATTCCCAATAAAATGCGTTGAAAATTTATAAAGCTAATAGAATTTCATTTTGAAAGTTGCTCAACGTCAGAATTTTAGACGTTTCCGAAACGAACGCCCAACAGCTGTGACTTTTATGGTTCAGTTTGTGTATTATTTGCGTTTTGTGTTCGATAATGACAAAAGTTATTTCAAGAACTAATCAATTCTCTTGATTAGACTTGCATATAATCAATATCAATATGCCTGAAGCATTATCAAAACAGTCTCAACAAATAATAGCGTCTATTTCTTTCGTCAATCTCTCTGTAGGACTCTCGACTTGAATTTGTATTTCCAATTGCACCACTGGCACATTATATTTTTTGCGGATGAATAATCTCCTCTTTTCTCCTCCTAATAAAACTGTCAGCACAAACATTTCGGAAAGATGAACACAAAAAAGATTTCCCTAAATCAACGTCAAATACTTCACCAAAGCTCATTATTTCATCATTTTCTTCCGAGTAGGCAAGATGCTGGTGAATTTTCAGAGATTGGATTATCCGCCCATTCACATGCAATGAGGAGGCTCTGAATAATCGTTTTTCTCGGGAAGAATATTCTGGGTTTATTTAGGGTGTTGCAATGATTTGCCAATTATGAAAATTCTTGATTGTTTTTATTTCGAGTGAAATTCACAGATTATATTTTAAGTTGTACTCTGAGTGTTCTATGCTCAAAATAAATGATTTCAGAAATTTTTGTCAAAAATGCAATGATTCATCGATACTGAGGAATTTATATTTTGACTGATATTTCACATTGAAAATCTCAGTCAGAATTTCAATTCTTAAAAAAATTCCAAAGACCTTATCTCAAATATCAATTTACACACTCTCGATTTGAAATATATACCGAGTTGTAGAATTATTGCTTCGTGTTTTGCCTTGAATTTGGCAATTCATTAGTACATTCTGCTAATACTCAGAGTGGAATTATCACATACCCAAACTTGGCCTGGAGATGTTCTGAGGGAAATTCAATGCCTCCTTGATTTCGTATCAATACCACTTATTGCGGACATCTCGACCCCACAATTTCAAAAAATTATCGGTATTCCCAAAACTCAAGTGATTATTTAATTAAAAAAAAAATATTAGGTTTTAAAAACGGACTAGCCCCATACAGCTTCATATCCCCTTACAGATTCCTAATCCCATTGCTATCGTTCTGGAAATTTGTGATTGTAAATTTTTAATAGCTAGATTTGAAACCAAAAACGTGGGACGCATGCAACGTATAATAGTAAAGAGTGTAGAGAGTACTTGTCGTTGACAAAACTCACACAACACTTCATATCATTTGCAGTGCAATAAAATTGTTGGTGACTTAAGTGAACTATCCATGCTTCAATTTTATTCATTGCATGCGCCCACGTTTTTCGTTTTGAATCTAACAACTATTTTCATAGCCTGAGAATTCACAACCATAAATTTTCAGGATTATCTCTACGGGGTTAGGAATATATATATGGGGATATAAATCTGTATGAGGCTAGGAGACATTATTTTATGCTTTTTAGTCCGTTTTATAAACGTGGTATATTCAAAATGAATTGATAACTATATTATACTTTTGAGTCCGTTTTATAAACAAAAAAAATCCGAATAAATATTCATTTCATTCAACTCTTTGTCGATCATTATTCCCATTGAATTTTCTCTTCTGAGTATCTGGACTTTTTGGGAGTGTTCTTCGGTTCTATGTTCGGGTTTTTTATGCTCTTTCCTCTTGCATATTTTCTGGAGCTTCAACCTCACTTTTTTCCTTGCGCGATGTCTGTAAGGTTGTAACTCGCAATAGGGTTGACTATCGCGGAGCACACTCTAGATCGCAAAACAATGTACGCTCATCACCGTTATGGGAAGATTGTTTGATCCTAACCTCACTTTGTGTGGTCCGTGAAAATAACAAATGGATTGACAAGAAAATATCGTATTGTGATCCAGTTCTGAGTCATTTCCGAAGATTCAGGTCTCTAGCTCATCGGGAAGTTAGTTTAAAATCGATTGCAAGATTTTTACCGGACAGACATATATAAGCAAGCTGATAAAAACGTGGTAAAATAAGAAAGTTTATGTAACAGAATTTATAGACAAAGTGGAGGCTACATCTTTAAACCGAATGGAACGATATTTGTCTCTAAACTATTTCAATACGTTAAGTCCAAAGATTATCCAAATCGGTCCGTTGTTTGAGAATCTTGAATTCTCATTTCCAATCGATGAAAAAAAGAAGAAGGTTCTCAAGTCAACGCGTATTTTCTTTATTATTTTTATATCTATTACCACGTATAACTGTTCACAGAGTAGTCCAATTTTGATTTATTTTTATTGAATAGGGTATGCTTCAATATTGATCCCATTATTATTATATAGGTATATTGCTAGATATTGTGAATTACCATTCTCTATAAGCATACTTAAATATAAGTTGAGTGAAAGAAATACTTACCTATCTCACACATGGGTGAACGCTAACTCTGCCCTTTGATAGTAGTAATAAACACAAATCGGGTTAGTACTAATTGAGTCTCACTCGATATCAATTAAGGCGATCATTATTATCATTTCAATTTGAAAAAATATTCACCCACGGGTAGGAAAATAGTGCATGATCGATTGTAAACCCACTGCATTTGCATATGTTAATCGATACCACTCATCACTTTGTATTGGGTTTTATGATTCAGAAGACCTCGAAGATGGTCCCATTTGAATTTGAAAAAAAATCCACCCTAAGGGGATGATTGATTTTCCACCTGTACACCGATTCTGTTGAAACTTGGCACATATATGTAGTTATGATGACACTACACAAAGCAAGTATATACACAAAACAAGTATACGACGTCACAAGAAACGACAACCACAATGAAGCTTATAGAACGTATAAAAAAAATACCGCTCTGCAATTACAAAAGCAAAAAAAGACACATTCAATGATCTCATCGCACATTCTTGGAGGATAATCAATTACCAACGAAATTCTGATCCACCAAAAACAGAGTGCACTATAACTTGTGATAGATTTGTTGATTACTTTTCAACTGCGGCCGAACATATTATCAGAGACTTACTCGCTACTGACTGTGATCCTGAAGACTACTTGAGACACGTGTCGTGCCCAAATGTAACCTTTTTTCTTGAACCAGTGACCGTTATCGATGTAATGCATGTAACTCCTTGGAAAACTCTAAAAGTTTCGATATATACGATATCAACTGAAACTTTTTGAAAGAACTTATCGATATTGTCACTCAACCATTAACAAGTTTAATGAATATATCCTTCAGTACTGGTACTTTCCCAGATTGTGACCCCATCAATTATCGACCGATATCTTCAGTCCCTGTTATTGGGAAAGTTATTGAAATCATATTGAAAAAACGTCTCACAGGCTTCTTTGAAAATTATTCTCTAATACATACATTTCAGTTTGGGTTCAGGAAGAATCTGAGAACACTCGATGCTATTTATACGGTAGTAAAAAACATCATCGACGGTTTTGAGGCAGGAATGTATACATCAATCACACTCGTAGATCTCAGTAAAGCGTTTGGTTGTGTTTCTCATGATCTTTTAATGAAAAAACTTGAACATTATGGCGTAAGAGATTTACCTCTCCAACTGATAAAATCATATCTCATAGAAAGATCTGATAACAAGAGGCTATCCGGCTTACGTGAAATTAAATATGGTGTGCCCCAAGGGTCTGTCTTGGGACCCCTTCTGTTCATCATTTACATCAACGATCTTTTTTACTATCTTTTTCCGAACACTATTGTATGCCGATGATGCGACATTGATTAACAGACACTCAGACTTGCGCACTCTTAAATATATTGAAGTTGAGGTGGAAAATATAGCAGATCACTGGTATAGTAATAATCTACTCTGCCTGAACAGAAATAAAACACTGAATTTGAACTTTTTCACAAATCACACACTCTCAAATGGTGGCAATGATAATCTCCTTGGAATAACCTTGGATGATAATCTCAACTGGTCCGCCCATATAGATGAACTGTGCAAAAAAATATCCAAATACACGTATGTTTTGCGTCAACTCAAAAAGTTTGCAAACGTAGAAACTTCAGTGAGTGCCTTTCATGGTCTCATACAATCCCATTCGAATCACGGTATCATCCTATGGGGTAATACTCCAAACTCAAAAGAAAATTTTATTATTCAAAAAAGAGTCATAGCTGATGCAGGACATATGGATCACTGCCGGCCGCTGTTTGCCGACTATGGAATAATGTCCGTACATTCCCTATACAAATACCACTCACTACTACATATACATAAAAACAAAAATGTGTACCCAACTAATACGGAATATCATAACTTCAATACCAGAAATAAAAATCTGCTAAGAGAACCAAGACATCGTCAAATTAAGACAGCCAGATATTAGGATGTATAAAAAATTACCTGAAGAAATTAAAAATCTAAATCATAATCAATATAAAGCAGAAGTCAAGAGAATATGCTCCCACCAGTGTTTCTACACAGTTGATGAATTTCATGGCCTGTAATATATAATTTTTTTTCTTTATTCTCTTTCATATACTTATGACATATACTCACAAATTTATCTTTCCTAATCCACTCCTAATAATTTACCTGCTTGATTATTGCCTGTTTGTCAACTTTTATTTATATTTATAATGTTTTTATGCTTGTGTGATATTTTGTCTTATTAAGTGCATTCTGTGTTTTACTATTTTATACATACAAATTGTCCACACCTCATGACCTGCTACAAATGTTACTTTTATATAACGTAGTCAATAAACATCTACCTATGTATCTATCTATCTATCTACACCACTGCTACATGCGTTGTCCGTATCTACATTTCTTTCTATCTATCTTTCTCTTTCTATCTTTCTCTCTATTTTCTTCTTTATACTCTTCTCTCCTTTTTCAAGGATCTAAGTTAAATATAATTATATGTTATCTGTTCTGTTGAGTTTATTTGGTTGCTCGCTACAATACAAGCTTGCTTAGGTAGCGTCAATCGCATTAGACTCAACAGAAATACACCTAATTTGTACCTCGTTGCTGAGGACGACCTGTAAACTTTTTTGTTGATCTGAATGAATAAATTACTTACCTACTTACTTACACCATAATGGAGACCTAGAATCGATCTGATAAAGGAGACGGAAGACAGTCGTGGGAACTCCTCAACAATTTGTAAAAATTTTGTAAAATTGTTTTCAACCGCTTTCTTAATTGTTTGACCAACTCTCAGAAATTGATGAGAACTTGTACGAGTTCAAGATCACGGAGACCTTACCTTTTATAGTAGAATCCGAAACCACTCTTGAGACCTTGACAAATTTTTCACCAGCTGCGGGATGGGTGGAAACAGTGGACACAAGACCAACGCTCGTGCCACTGAGCCACAAGCCCCGTTCACATCAGATACCTCGTGTTTGGGATTATTATTCGCTCCAAACTTTTTTTTCCGTTATAAGATTCTTCTAAATTTCGTTTTCTCAATCGAGCAGCATTTTTTGCAGGCCTACCCATATTTGTATAAAAATATTTTTGGGATGGGGCCCTCTCTCAATGTAAAGAAGGTCAACCAACGTTGTAGTTTCCTTTCAATAAATCACTATGTGAAGTAGGTACGTAGTACGTATGAACGTTATTATAATTATTGTGTGCATATTTCGTTGATTCTCCAGTAACTTTTGATTTGAAGTGTGTATTGGACATTGGAATGAACTAACAATTTTATTTTTAGTCAAAATTTTAATTATTAAAATTCCTTTTGTCGAGCCTTCTGTTCGGCAAAAGTGTCAATACAACATCGAAGTTCAAATTTCGGGCCATGGAATGTTCGATGAATAGAATAGCTAAGTTGCGTTATCTTTCTTGTTCCATAGTATTTCTTAAATAATAATCAACTTCGCGACTGATCACGGATCCGATAAAACAAAAACTGTGGTGTCGAAAAAACAAATCTATGTATGCCACAAACAACCAATTTCCAGAACAATCAACAATCAACAATCAAATGATGTATGCATAGTTAGTGGAGCCTTTCTTATACTTACAAAACTGGAGATTTTCCGAGCCGAGGGTAACTATTACCAGAGCAAGCGCCATAAAAAAAGTCACGCAGCGAAAATATGAACTAACAAATAAAGCATAAACAAAATATTTCTTCCATAGCTGACATCGTTGCAACAGCGCTGCCTCTACATGATGCAAGGCCTTGCCCTCGCGGCTCATGAGCCGGGCTTCCCTCTGGACAACAATTAATAGTTGAAGTAGGTGATTATATTATATAACAGTTGATAGTTATTGTAAAGTAATCCAAAATTAAGTAGGTAGTAATCAGTAAATTTTAGCCAAAAAAAAATTAAAAATAAAAACTTTTTGACAGAAAATTCAACCAACGAAAAAATGAACTAAAAAGCGGAAAATCAAATAAACTATTTTATTCTTAGTACCTGAGTTCCTAAACTAATATGAGTAAGTAATTTTGAGTCGACATCCAACAAACTTAACGAAGATCATTAACTTACTTCAAAGAAACAATAAAAACAAACATTCCAAAAATGCGCTCACCGCACGACCACTCGCAAGGAGGTGTGCCCTCACGTGTGTGCCCGTTCGGCTAGCTGTCTCGCTGATATCAACTTTGGGAACGATCGGTTATTTTCGGCGAAGGAACGCGCCGCCGCTTCGCATCCTGGAAATTTTACGTAAAATCTTCGGATGATTTGAAAAATATATTAATTCCACATCCTCCACAGTGGTCAACATATATGATATATGCAGGTTTCAGAATTGTTTGAATTCTACTTTTAAATATTTACTGGCTTGTGTTCCTGAGGAGCAATATAATTTTCTGTGATCATTGATATTTTGGGGTATCTAGAAAACCACCCATGAGAACTGCTAGAAAATTCACATCAGAAATGAATCACACAATATCCTAGCGACGAATTTGGCATTGATATAACCTCAGAACTACCACTGTATGAATGAAACACCTTCTGCTTTTGTTAAATATGAAAAGCGAACAATATGGAAGGCTTGAGACTCGCTTCACAAATGGATCTCCAAGATGTGAGTGTGAGAAAAATAGGCGAATCTGCCACTACATAGTCATTCACCATCTACCATGATTTCCTGAAAGGAAATGACTCTGCCATATGAAATATGCATAAATCACGTTTGTGTTTATCATTTCAATGAATACGAACAAAATTCCATCATAATCTAATAAATATTTCAAAACAGCTGAAATTCTGAATTCAGGATTGAATGTATGGAATATCCATCGAGCAATTCTTTGTCATGCCACGGCCCTAAAAATCCAAAAACTTTTTATTGTCTCATTTTTAGCTGTAACTGCAAAACTAATTGAGATACAGAAAAATTGTTTCTATCAATATATGTATATATATATATATATATATATATACATATATACATATATACATATATATATATATATATTGTAATGAAATACTAATAGGTGTTTTTACCCCACGTTGGGGTCAAATTGTTATGTTTAAGTTAATTTTTATAAAATTTTTTTAATTATTTTTTTTTTTTATTTCAAATATTTTTGCCCTGTATAATATATTGTTATGAAATAATAATTGCTAGCTAACGTAACTGTTTTTTCGCCACGTTGCTGCCAATTGTTATTACCCTTTCTTACCACGACTAGATGTCTAGATGTCAACTCGAATTATTTCAATTCAGTGTTTATCAGTGAAATATGATCATATCATTGTGGAAAATGAACCAAAATTATCAAAAACAATCATTTCCTTTATTCAGGAAAACTTATATTAACCTGGCCTGAGGTGGATAACTTATACTATGATCAATTGACAAATTTTCATATAAAATAATGGAAAACAGTGATGGATACAGTAGACATAACCTCACTTTTTCTTCTGGGTTGGAAGAATTTTTTTATAGTTCAATACCAAAATAAAATAGAGTTCTTCAGATAAGATACGAGTTACATTGTATAGTGATTCAGTTTGTGATGTGCACTAAAAAAGTTTATACCTGGAGCTGGAACTGTCGCTGATACAATACATGCCAATAATCTGAAATCCTGCTTCATCCACTCCTCTCAGGGACTCTCCATTATTAAAGGAACCATACAAATCTCCAGAAATCAGCTTGGAAACAGTTCTATGTGGAGTACAGAAAAGGTAATCTTGTTTTCTCCTATTCATTTGTGTCGAAATTCTCCTGTGGTTGAATTGGTTAGTTTATTGTAGACAAACTACCTTGTATTCGTGAAAATCTTGAATTTCCTTTCTCCTAAAATTTTGTACGTGGCGTCGTTTTCTGAAAATTTTTCAAATTCCTAGCTTTGTATTTTCATTTCCTGGATACCATTTCTGTTTTGTCCATTTTATTCGAATTTTCAAACTCGCGCACTTCTTGTCACACTATCACTCATTTGGTGTTATTTGAGAAAACTTATGAACTAATATATTTAACATTTCTTATGAACTGAATACAATATTTGATTATAATTATTTTCGACATTTCTCAGTTTTTACTTTTCCACAATTTCAAATCTTTCATCTGACCATCTCTGTTCCCTGATTGGCTATTGTCATCAAGAAGTTTCTTGTTCTCCCATTGGCTATTTTTAGTAAGATACAATTCCATATATTGTATGTTTTTCAAGCTTATAATTTTGTTGATCACATTTAATACAGAATGATTTTGTAAATCTAGACTTTTTTGTTGTATTTCAAACAATTATAGGTTGTAATCATTTTGACAATGTATGAAAATGATTGCATCATAGTATTTGCATATTTTTACCTATCACTATTATACAGAGGCATCATTAAGGAAATAGAATCTTAAAAAAATTTAAAACAATTTCTCATGAAGTACTAACTATTAAGTAATTATTAGTTTTGTGGTTTATTTATTTAATTATTTCTTTTTTATCTTTAAAATATTTAACTGGTCCTTCCTAACATAACAACATTCCTTAATTTATATTCAGTATTTTTCTACTAATTAGAAAATCTTGAATATCAATTTCTTTATTAACAGTTATTAAATCTACATTAACTAATCCTATTTTTCTAATTTCAGGAAACTACCTATGCTGGATTTCCTACCAGTTCATGAAAAACAAACTCTTCAACAATAACTATTATTCACAAAACTACTGATATTATGTTCTTTTATTTCGGAAAAACCTGACTCTGGACTTCTCTATAGATCAAGAGAGAAAACTTTTCAAGATATTATCATATATGACATTTTATATTTTATGATTATCTTTATACTGATATATAATTCTTCAATATTCATTTGATTTTATAATTACTGGTACTCCTTTCAATTCTATTATTTTTCATATCTCTTTCTTCAGTTGTTCTTTATATTCATATTGAATTGGATATTTTATTAATTTGAATCTCTCATTTTATTTACTTGTATTTTGTGCATATATTCTTTTGCCATTCTTCATTCATACATCATTAACGCATTATATTCATTTATAATTCATTAATATACCTTCATTTTAATTATTAATATACCTTCATTGTATTTATCAATATACCTTTATCATCATCATCATCAAATTTCTTATAATATACTTCTTTAGTATTATCATTATTATCATTTCCACTTTCATTTCTCGCATACATAATTTTATACACAAAATATTTTTATCTTCATTTCTTTTCATTTTATTTCAAAATTTACATTATTTATTATCCATTCCTATTTTTTTCCTTCTTAATAATCTATATTGTTTTTCACTTTACTTTATCTAACTAACCTGTACCAATAATTGTATCAACTTTTCTATTTTTCAGTATTTTTATTGTTATTCAATATTATTGTTTTTTGTTTCCTCCAATATTTTCTCTCATTGATATATTTTTTTTTCTATAAGTTTGTTTTCCATTTTATTTTATTTTATTCAAATATTTCTGCAATCATACCCATCCATTAAATTATTTTTTTAACTTTTTTCCTTTTTTATTCCCTAACTTCCTATTAAATTTGTTAACCTACAATTTATTATTCCCTAAATTTTAATTTTCATTATTTGTCTCTCCTGCTATGAAATCTTGCTTGTTTTATTAGTACAAGCATATATTTTATTCCACAAATTTTCAATTGAAATTTCATGTAATATCTTCAACTATTTTCTTTTTCATAAATCCAAACTTTTCTTGTTTTTGATCGTCATATTCATTCAACTCCTTTTCTATTTTCATATTAGACATTTTACTATACATTATTATTATTCTTTCATTGTTTGTATTCATTTCTTTCATTCCAAAAGTTTTCCTATTTATATCATTCATTTTCATTATTATTATTTTTTCATTCATGTCCCTCTTTTCAATTCAAATGTAACGTACATGTCATTAATTTTTATTATAATTATTTTATCATTTTCGTTCCTTTTTTGCAATTCAAATTGCATTTTCACCATGTTTCTGTCATATTTTTTCATTTTTGTTCCTTTAATATTTATTTTACCCTTTTGCAACTGAAAATTTGTATTGTTCACATTTATATTATCTATAAACTCATTATTTTTGTGATCAACATTCATTTTTATATTTTGTATTTGTTTATCACCATTTTCTAATAAATTGTTACTATCATCTGTTTTTTGTGTATAACTATCCCTTGAATTTTATTATTTATTTGTATTCCATGACATTTATTAATGATTCTACTCTCTGAATTATTGTCTATTCGTCTTAATTCCAATAATTTTATCTTTTCTACATTTTTAGTTATTTCACTATCTACATTTATTATTTTCAAATTAGTATCTTGATGTTGTTTTATCGAGAGTACTTATTCCATTTTCAACTCTTTCTTGTTTACTATTCATATCTGATTTCATGTCTTTTATTTTTTCATCCTGCCTTTCTACATGATTATTTATAGCGGATACTTCTTGTGTCATTGCCACATAAAATTCCTCATTTTGTCTCTAATTGTTTGTACATTTCTGAAAATTCTTCTTTATTTTGATTAGATTAAGTTTGTGTTTTGTGTTCCATTCTTTCCATATTTTCTTTCATATCTTTCATATTTTCTTTCACATTTTCTCTTAATCTTTCTTCCATACTTGCTGTGTTCTCTTTCAACTCTTTTATTGCATTTTTCAAACTTTCTTTGATTTCATTCTTCATATCTCCCATTTTTTCTTCCATTCTTTCCTCCATTCTTTCCATACTTTCTCTCATTCCATCATTCATTCTTTCTATTTGCTCTTTCATTTCATTTTTCATACTTCCCATATTTTCATTCGTTTTTTCTGACTTTTCATTCATTTTTTCTTTTTGCTCTTTCATTTCATTTTTCAATTCATTTTTCATACTTGCCATATTTTCATTCTTACTTGCTGTATTTTCATTAATTTTTTCTAAGTTTTCTTTCCTTTCATCTTTCATTTCATTTTTCATACTTGCTACCATGAACTCCATCATTGTCTAAAACCGACTCTCCATTTCTGTTCTTTCACTTTTTATTTCACTCCCTCTCACATTACTACTCTCTCCTTGTTCCTGATCGCCTCTCTCTCTACCTTCTGCACCTTCTTCCAAACCAACTTTTTTACCATCTCTCAAATCCATTTTTTTATTCACCAATATCTAGCCTTACACGTTAAAATGCCAATTGCTAATGGTCGCCCAGTGTTGCGATAAATATTAAGAAATAATATATTGCCCTTACTTGCCCTTACGTTGCGGCGCCATTATGTAATGAAATACTAATAGGTATTTTTACCCCGCGTTGGAAGTCGAATTGTTATGTTTGTGTTAATTTTTATAAAATGAATTTTGTTAATTATTTGATTTATTATAATTATGATTACAAATATTTTTGCTCTGTATAATATATTGTTATGAAATAATAATTGCTAGCTGACGTAACTGTTTTCTCGCCACGTTGCTGCCAATTGTTATTACCCTTTCTTACCACGACTAAACTCAGTTGGTACGTCTTCGTCTCAGGAGCCGGTACTGGCGATAGAGCCACTGCCTGTCTAGATGTCAACTCGAATTATTTCAATTCAGTGTTTATCAGTGAAATATGATCATATCATTGGGGAAAATGAACCAAAATTATCAAAAACAATCATTTTCTTTATTCAGGAAAACTTATTTTCAACCTGGCCTGAGATAGATAACTTAAACTATGATCAATTGACAAATTTTCATAGAAAATAATGGAAAACAGTGATGGATACAGTAGACATAACCTCACTTTCTCTTTTGGGTTGGAAGAATTCTTTTATAGTTCAATACCAAAATAAAATAGAGTTCTTCAGATACGATACGAGTTATATTGTATAGTGATTCAATTTGTGATGTGCACTAAAAAAGTTTATACCTGGAGCTGGAACTGTCGCTGATACAATACATGCCAATAATCTGAAATCCTGCTTCATCCACTTCTCTCAGGGACTCTCCATTACAAAAGGAACCATACAAATCCCCAGAAATCAGCTTGGAAACAGTGTGGAGTACAGAAAAGGTAATCTTGATTACTCCTATTTATTTGTGTCGAAATTCTCTTGTGGTTGAATCGGTTAGATAATTGTAGACAAACCACCTTGTATTCGTGAAAATCTTGAATTTCTTTTCTCCTAAAATTTTGTACGTGGCGTCGTTTTCTGAAAATTTTTCAAATTCCTAGCTTTGTTTTTTCATTCCCTGGATACCATTTCTGTTTTGTCCATTTCATTTGAATTTTCAAACTCGCGCACTTCTTGTCGAACTATCACTCATTTGGTGTTATTTGAGAAAACTTATAGACTAATATATTTTACATTTCTTATAAACTAAATACAACATTTTTACTCTTCCACAATTGCAAATCTTTTATCTGACCATCTCTGTTCCCTGATTGGCTATTGTCATCAAGAAGTTTCTTGTTCTCCCATTGGCCATTTTTAGTTAGATACAATTTCATATACTGTATGTTTCAAGCTTATAATTTTGTTGATCACATTCAATTCAGAATGATTTTGTAAATCTAGACTTTTTTGTTGTATTTTAAACAATTATAGGTTGTAATCATTTTGACAATGTATGAAAATGATTGCATTGAAGTATTTGCAAATTTTCACCTATCAATATTATGAAGAGGCATCATAAAGGGAATAGAATCTCAAAAAAATGTAAAACAATTTTCCATGAACTACTAACTATTGAGTTATTATTATTTTTGTGGTTTATTTATGAAATTATTTCTTTTTTATCTTTAAAATATATCACTGGTCCTTCCCAACATAAAAAATATATATATATATATATATATATATATATATATATATATATATATAATATAGTGAGTCTGTTAAGTTGGCTACATATGGGAAACTTTTTTATTATAAATTTTACGACAAAAAGTTATTCTTCATAAAAAGTTCTGCCTGGTCTGGAAGCCAAGATGCAACCATCAGATATCAAATTCTATGAATCTTCTACGAGGTATGTCAAAAAATATTAATTTTACCCAGGAGTAAAGTAACTTTATATTTCACAATATCGAAAATTGTTATGATGAAAAGTTGTTCGGAAGTTAAAACTTTGTTCCAATATGCAATTATATCCTTCTACTGGAAAAAATTCTATTTTTACAAATTTTTCTCAAATTATCAATACCGAACATTTATCATTTTTATTTATTACAAACATGTTAACCTTTCCGTTCCGTTCAGAAATTAATGATCAAATTTTCACAAAACAAAATTTGTTAAAATCTAATGAACATTGAACAGTTGATAACCTTTTAATTAGTTAATATCTGTCTTGTAACACTTCACCGATGCATTTAAATTAATAATACCATAATAATTCATTTTGTAGTAATGATTCAACGAACATAATACGTTCCCTCAATTCACTAACGCCTCAACATATCCGCCTTCTCTTTCAATACAGGTAATTGTTCCATCACGAAAGTTTTTCAATACCCTTCTAACCATAGCCGGAGTAATACTCTGAACGCATTCTGTAATGACTCTTTCCAAATGAGCAACATCTGTGAATGGCTTTTGAAGATACACCTTTTCCTTCAGGTAATCCCACAAGGAAAAATCGACTGGCGTCAAATTGGGAGACTGAGGAGGCCAAAAAATTTCAGCAAACCGATGAATAACTCTTCCATTAAAACGATTTTCAAGATATTGCATTATATCTAACCTACTGTGGCATGGAGCACCATCCTGTTGGAACCATATTTGTTGACGTTGAAGTAGGGGAACATTATCAAGAAAATCGTCTAATTCATTCTCTAAAACGGTCCCCATTCAAAGATTCATGAAAAAAGGTTCAATTATTTTATTTCGGTGAATTCCCCACCACACATTTGTTTTGAATGCATACTAGTCCCGAGTTTTGATGGTAAAATTCAGATTGGTATCACTCCACCAACGGCAGTTTTGGCTAGGGACTGTTCCATTCGATGAAAATGTTGATTCATCCGAAAAAAGAATATGTCTTGCTATAAATGGGTTATCTTCTAACATTCCTTGGATATTACAACAGAATTCAAATCGTCTATCATGATCTCCTGGTCTTAACGTATGGATAAATCGGGGCTTGTATGGATAAAACTTGTTCTTTTTTAATTTTTTTTTAACCGTATCTTTGTTGAAAGGATTTTGCATCGAAGCTGCCATTTCTCGCAAGGATATTCTAGGATGTTCGATTGCTGAAATCATTACTTCAAATTCCATGTCATCATTGGCAATCCGTTGTTGGCGTTTGTTGCTAAATTTATATTTTACATCTCCAGAAGTCTTAAATTTTGTAAATAATTTCCTTACTGTGACATAGTAAAGATTTTTCTCTGGGTGTCGGTTATTAAAAATTTTTGCAGCTTTTCGATAAGTTTTATAATTCTCACCCACAATTAACACAACTTCAATTTTATCTTCAGTACTTATAATTTTGCTGGCATTTCTACCAAATTTCGCTAAATACAACTGATGTTTTGAAATGTAAAACATTTTACTGTCTGACATTTCTTGTCAGAGCATCCTAGATTACATATACAATAATTACAGTTAACTTTTTATTGTTATTGTAGAGATGTTTGGAAAAATAAAAAAAAATACTATAAATTAATGCAACTGCATATTTGAACGTGATTTTTAATTCCGAACAACTTTTCACAATACCAATTTTCGACATTGTGAAATATAAAGTTACTTTACTCCTGAGTAAAATTCATATTTTTTGACATACCTCGTATAAATTGATAAATTTGATATCTGATGGTTGCTTTTCGACTTTCAGATCATGAGAACTTTTTGTGAGAAATAACTTTTTTTCGTAATATTAATAATAAAAAAGTTTCCCATATGTAGCCAACTTAAGCAGACCATGAAAGAGGCTGTAGACGGATGGTGTGTCTTTTTGGATTCGTATATGTATATGTATATATATATATATATATATATATATATATATAAATATATATCGAGAATGAGAGAAATCTGTTACGAATCCAAAAAAACACACCATCCGTCTACAGCCTCTTTCATGGTTTCCCAATCATCAGGACGGCTTGTGGTCTCTTTCAAATTCGCATCAGATTTCTCGTTGGTTCATAGCCTTAGGCCAATACAAACATGTGAACTGCATCAGATTATTGATAGTGACATCTATAATCTGTGCGGTGAAGCTTAAACCTAATATCGTGGAATTTTAATATCACGAGATTTCGTGCACATTAACAGGTCACCAACAAATGTGTCAGATAGGCCTACCCACGATATCAATAGTCGTACTCCTCATGCGTTTAACGCAAACAAATATCGAGAATGAGAGAAATCTTATTAGGTTTAAGCTCCACCGCAGGTGTAGGTTTTGGTCGAGAGGATTTCTGGATCTTGAGAAAATAATTTTGTGGCACTTATTCGAACTGAAGTTGAGTTATTTCAGATTGCAATATTTTGTAAAAGATACCAGGTCTAACTAGGGCATAATCTTCCACTTTCGACCTTTCCGTAAATCTTCAGGTCGTCAGCATAAAGTTCATAATTCGCATGTTTGAAACACGTGCCAATGTCATTTGAAAATGAGTTGAATTGAAGGGGACCTAGATGAGAGCATTGGGACAACTTGGAGGTCACTCTCAGAACATTGGAAATACTATTGTTCGGAGCTACATATTGGGTTTTCCGATCAACGTAAGAGTTCAGTATATTCAGAAGATTCCCTTGGACACCGAAATTTCGAAGCTTGATGATAATGGTTGAGAGCCTTCGTGAAATGTACACTGCACACGTGGATTTTCCATGTTCTCTAAGATGTCCTAAATGTAGGGAATTCTATTTGTTAGAGTGGATCTCTTACGATAGAAACCATGGTGGTGAGTATTGATAATATTTTTTATGTCAAAAAACATTTTTTGTATGAAATTTTCTAGAAAATTTTACCGAATTGGGTCAAGAGAGAGATGGGCCTATCACATCACGTTTGTCCCCTGATATGTGGATAGGAATGACTTGTGTGATTTTCCAGATATCCGAAAAAGTACCTTCAGTTAAGCATTTAAATTGTATGGACTGCTTCGACCAAATTCTCTGCACATGACTTAATGAACATTGAAAGTATTTTGTCTGGTCGCAGCCCCTCGTTCACATCGCTTCTAATATTTCTTGACGATCAATGGAAATTATATCAAGAGAATCAGAAATCGTTTCTGTTTTTTCGATTCCTGATAAATTCGTGTCAGATACGAAAACACTGTTGAAATATTCAGAGAATAGATTGCACATGGCTTCACTGTTTGAGACTGATTTGTCACCTGGGTGCATATTGGGCAGGGATTGATTTGCAAAACGACTAATTTCTCAAGTAATAGCAGCATAGTTTGCTCTGACAAAATTGAATTTGGTTTAGGACACATAATTCATTGCACCAATTGCATTGAAGTGAAGTGTCAAAGAGAGTAAACGTTATGGATGAGTCTATTCCCCATAAGGCAATGGTGACACTAATAGAAAGAGATGAAAGATCATTTGTGAGTCATATTGACGTATATGGTAATGTCATGGCCACCATTCACTCTGGACAGTGGCGGACTAGCACATTCCGCACTCTGGTATCTGAGAGTTACAGGCTCTTGAATGTATATTGGACCACTCTGTATGTTACGTGGGCCGCCTGTACTCATGTCCAAGTACGTCACTATGATGCGTTAATTCTACAAGATTCTGATTGGCTAGAGCTTATTAGTGCCTCCTATTCAGTTTACTCTCTTTGGTGAAGTGTCACCTCAAACGCAATGTAGTGAGAGTCCTCTAACACAAGGGGTGAGATACATCTCTGAACATTAAAATTGGTAAAGGCACAATCTGATAAGACCCGATCGAGAATTTCTCCATTTGAATTGGGAACATTGCAGTATTGTTCAAGATTCAGCACAGAAAAAGTATCAACAAAATATTCGCTGAGGGCATCCGTGACACTGGATGGACGATAAGATTGTAATGCTACATAGCACCCCATATTCAAATTTGGTAGGTGAAGTCTTCAATTATAATAAATTCGTGTTTTTTGTTACCGTTCATTATATTGTCAACATTATGAAAAAAAATTAACTAGGTTGTTCAACGTGGCATGAGGGGGAATATAAATCCTGAGCGTCTTACCCTCGTCCAAAGCCACTGACACCCACACGTCTCCAATTATTCCATCTGTGCACCATCCCTGTTTACAACGTGATTTAAAAACATCCCGGACACTAATTAACACATCGCCTCCATCTAGTTTGCCACTTGATTTTGCATCGCGGTTTCGCCTGGACACATTATATGAGTTGGGGAATAACTCTGCATTTATAACCCCCGTCTTCAGTCACGTGTCGGTGACACAAATCACATCGTATTCCAAAGCAGATGATGAAAGCAGAAAGTTATCGGTCTTTGACTGCCAACCTCGAGTGTTTTAATAGTGAGGTGTTATATTACTAGTACTGAGTTATAGACATAAAACAATTGGTACTTTCCAATGAAATCAGAATTCGTAACTTTTATGTCTACAAGAAATATATTCCTATGTTTTTCGCCTTGGTTGAGTAGGTAATACTAATTTCTTCAATATTTCAGTCGAGCATGCCTCAAAAAATCGGGCTTGAATGGACTCAAATTGTTCTTACTCTATTGACTCTAAAATTTCAATTTTTCCTTCGATTTCTCCTCAGTATCGACTGTTATCGAAATGGTTAAGGCATTTTTGAGCTTAAAAGGTCGATTTTCATAGGAATGAATGTTTCTTAGGTTCAATAAGAAGAAGATTTGGCAAATTTGGCCAGAAACTCCGGAAAAATCATCTGTTACCATTATCTCACAAAATTTTCCATGCAGTGGAAGGAGGAGAGGTAGGGCAAAGAGAAGGGATCGAACAATTCAAATTACAGAAGTGAAATATTCCTTATTACTTATTATAGAAGAGAGGTTTCTTAAGACGCTTCCACTGGTTGCAGTTTTAGAACAATACTCGTTTTCATATTTTCCACACACCTAAAGAAAAAGACGAACGATCATTCACCAATGAAAATAGGTCTTTAATATTGAATCTCTTGGGATCATTTTACATATTCAACTATAATGGAAATCACATATAAACCATGTAATAAAACAGCTCCAGTTTCTAATGCATCATTCCAAAGTCCTGAAAAATATTTTAGTCAACAGAACACTTGAAACCCTACATTTAGCTCTTATTCAAACACATATAACTCACGAGGTAATGACACGTTGATTAGCTGGAGAGTCCACTATGAATTAACTTATGGTAACACAAAAAAGAATCCTCAAAACAATAAAAAAAAAACACAACCGACAGACCTCCCTACCTCGAAACAAATATATTTAATCCAGTAAAACTCTTCTTTATGCATACTAATATCAAATCTTTCAAATCGAAACACAAACATCTGAGAATAGAACACGAATACAACACTTGATCCAAACAAAATAATTTCAAATGGCCTTTCATGAATGAAGCTGTGGGACAAAAAAGCCACAGCTACCTCTGTCTCAAATTGAACAATATTCTACCAAATCAAATGAGAAGTTCAACATATCAGAACGATATCAAAAAACGATTAAATGACTTCATCACTCGTATGCCAAGTACAGAGATACATAAGGTAGGTATTCCTAATTTTCCAAACAAAAAACACCATTCCTGTTTTTATATACCTTCCATGGTTTAACAACTTTTTCAAAATACTGTCTCTATATCATATCGTAAATGTAATTTTTATTCAAAGAACTGTAACTAAACATATATATATATTACTGTGTAATATATGTATATATCTCTGTTGTGCAAACATTTAGTGTGGAATATGTGTTCTTTCTCTATATGATATTTTACTTCCTGATTGTAATGTAATTTTCACAGTCACAAACAAATATGTAACAGTTTATTGACTTCGCTTGTTCATTAACAAAATTTTTTGTTTGTGTCTCTCTTTATATGGTACCTGAGAAAGTTACTAAACTTTATCATCATGAAAAACTCTCCATCTTTATGTTCCAGGCATTTGTTGCAACAAAAAATACTTAGAAAACGGAAACATTCTGAATTAAATATATTATCGTAGATTTTTCAGTTTTAAGAAAAATATTTCCATTTAATTGAGAATTTCAACATAAATGCCCCCAAGAGGTTACCTTGAATGATGGAAGTTCATCTTTCAGTCGCAGATGATTCCTCATCTGATTTGATTAACACGTCGTTCATATTTTCAAACAAATAAAAAATTATTCATCTCGTACTCCTAGAATTCCTCTCATTTAGATCAAATATGTGAATGAAATATTTTTATTTCCAGCAATTTCCTGATTTCACCGCACATAATTCATTATCATAATCCAAAGCGCAACCTTATCTATAGTAATTAGGTCAACACCTATATGCATCCGATGGTAGGATGGATATATTTTCCATCATCACTTCATGATACACGATTTTCAGCCGTACATCACCGATTTTCCATACCATCGAACCAATCAACGGATGAATGATAAACCGTAATCGAATCGACCTCTCCACACCAAATCTTCCAGTCCCCAATATAATCGAATCAGTATGACCACACACGTGTTTAATTGATACCAACAATTTAATTATGTCAATGAGTCACATGGACGCGGTTCGCTGTCCCAGATCAACGATAGATTATTTGCTCGAAGTAATCATCCTCTGCTCCTATCCGGTTTCCATATTCATTACTGATGAGCATGGAACCATAAATAAACCAACCCCGATGGATGAAGGGGCATATGCAACGTGTCCAGTTCAGATTAAACCGAACAGTGGACACAATAGAGATTAGTGTATCATCAGGGTGAGAAAGAGCTCACTCCGAAAATATAGACCAATAAAACTATGAAGTCATTATAGGAATATTTATAATTGATCTCAGAATGAGGGAAACTGTTATGTCATATTTTGAATGAAGAAATATAAGGAGAAAAGATTCATCCAAATATTGTTGAACGATCAAATATTGTCATCATTGTATATCTGTATATCAATCTGTTGTTGTAGTCCACATGGAGTAGACGTGTATAGCGAGCTCCTAGCAAAACAAGTTTAAAGTATTCGATACCACGATCAAAAATGTGTCAAAGTCCATGAAATAAAATTGTGCACCAAGTAAAACAAGGTTTTTGAAATTCTGAGTTAAACGGAATTTCTTTGAAAGTTAAGTGAATATTGTTATTATAATTATAGACATAAAATGCCGCTAACTCGAGAGCAAACCGATGAGCAGAAAACGATAGTCAACGTGGCGATAAAACAATTGTGGATGGACCAAAACTTCTTAAAAACTATAGCTGATAAGGTTTCGGCAGAAATCACAAAGAACTTCAATGATAAGCTGGAAAAATACGATAAACACCTGAGTGAATTGACGCAGGAATGTAACGTGCAGAAAAATGAAAATAAAAGGAGGTATGAAGAAATGGATACGAGATCGGAACATCTACAAGGTGAAAACGTTAATCTTAAAAAAAAACTTGATACGATTGAACAGGAATCCAAAAAATGTAATCTACGTATATATAGCCTAAAGGAAGATGTAAACGAAAATACCAAGGAAATTGTTATATCCCTTTTGAACACAAAAATGAATCTGAATATCACGCCTATCGATATTGAAACATGTCACAGAATTGGAAAAAAGATAAATGGAAAAAACAGGGGTGTATTCCTGAAGATGAAAGACTGGCATGTAAAAAACAAAATATTCTTCAACAAGAAGTTACTCAAGGGAACAAACGTCGTGATTAAAGAAGACCTAACAGCCACTAGACTCAAGCTCATGGATGAGGCGATCAAGAAACTGGATTACAAAAGTGTATGGACGGATAACGGCAAAATAATCATCAAGAAGAATAATCAAATCAAAACCATATATTCTCACCAAGAACTAAATTTATTATAATATTAAATATCTGAATAACATTTGTTCGTGGTTAACCCATATAATGTGAATTATAAAATTTGCTAGGGAAACCTCGCACATCCATTTCTACTTTATTTTTGATCATATTTTTTATACTCTATATTTTCTTTCTCTTAGTAGTATTTAAATTTTTTTCTTTCCTTTCTTTTCATGTTGGAGTTAATTGATTTATTGGATCAACAAGGTGGGATTGAAACAAAGGTATTCAGACACTTCGATAAATGTCTCAATAGAGAAATAGATAATGAATCAGTCATAGTAACCTTCAATATTCGTAGTATTAAAAAAAATTTCGAGCAACTACTAGTATATCTGGAAACAGTTAAAGAGAAAATCAGTGACATCAGAGACATGGGGGATAGACAGGGTAAGTGATTTCAATATTCCAAACTTCAATGCATATTATAACAATTCTCATTATAATCAAAATGATGGTGTTTTAGTTTTTGTCAGAAACTCGATTAATGTTCTATCTACTCACTATATTATGACAGAATCAGTTTTGCTGAGACTCTCCCTTGAAATCAGACAGATCAAAATAGGCATCACAGCTTCATATCGCCCACCTTCGACAAATGCAAACACTTATGTAAATGAGTTAAAAGATTTTTTGAGTAATTTACAGGATCATCAAATAGAAATATTCTTAGGTGATATCAATCTCAATTTATCAGAAAAATTTTCAGCAGAAGTAAATAACTACGTGAAAACTTTGAATGAAAATGGATTTGAATCATACATTAACTCGGTTACAAGAAAAACTGAAAATACTGCAACCATAATCGATCATATATTTGTTAGACAATCTCGAAATATTATTGAATCTACAATTTTTACTCCAATGATCGTACAAACTAACCTGAGTGACCACTATTCAACACTTTTATGTATCAAGTTTGCAGATCAAAACCAAAATCAAATTCAAAATAATTATAAAAAATTATTTAAAAAACAGATTTTAATGAACTTGAAAAAATTGTACACAAAAAAAAATGGAAAGGAATACTCAACTCCCAGGATGCCCAAGTTGCTTATGACTTATTTATTACCAAAATTGATAGCTATATACACGCATGTACGCAATTGGTCGAAATAAAAAATTGTAACAGAAAAATCAAGCCGTGGATCACTAATGGATTGATAAACTCAATTAAGTATCGAAATAATTTGAAGAGGAAAATGAATATACGTCCTTCAGTAGAATTGAAAGCACAATATACACAATACAGAAATATGTTGAACAACTTACTTAAACGAACAAAAAATGAATACTATAAGTCACAAATTCAAGAAGCCGGAAATAACTACAAAAAAATTTGGGAAACAATAAATTGCGCTTCAAATTCTAAATCGAAGAAAAGGGAACTGGGTAATACAAATATAAAAAACGAAGACCAAATTGAATTAACGGACAATAAAGAGAAAGCAGATACCTTCAATGATTATTTTGTGAATGTAGGAAATGAAATGGCTTCAAAAATAATAAAAAGTTGATACTCTCGCGGTAAATAGAATATTGCCAAAACAGAAGGTGCCGCCTTCCATATTTCTGAAACCCGTCACAAACAACGAAATTATTACAGTGATAGGAACTTTAAAAAGCAACACTGCACCAGGTCAAGATGGTATTTCTGTCAAATTAATGAAGCTCATTCACACTGATATCATTCAACCATTGACCAACATTATTAACCTAACATTTACGAACGGTGTAATCCCAAACCAATGGAAATAATCTATAATTACACCCATCCATAAAACAGGAGATTATAAAAACACTTGCAACTATAGACCTATATCCTTAATTAACAATTTTGCAAAATTTTTTGAAAAATGTCTCAAAAATAGACTGATGGACTTTTTCGAAACTCATGACGTACTGACAGATAGACAATTTGGATTTAAAAAAAATAACAGCACGGAAAACGCAGTTATAGATCTTATTCAGGAAATAGTGGTGGATTTGGACAGGTCAAGAAAATGCATGGCTGTGTTCTTTGATCTGGCCAAAGCTTTCGACACAGTTCCTCACAATGTGTTATTGGAGAGGCTTGATAATGTTGGTATAAGAGGTCCGGCATCAAAACTGCTTCAAGCATATTTAACAGGAAGAATCCAGAGAGTAAAAATTGATAATACGCTGAGTGATCCACTCAAAATAAATTGCGGAGTACCACAAGGAATAGTACTGGGTCCTCTACTGTTCCTGGTATATATGAATGAAATTGCAAATCTGAGAGAATTTCAAGGCCACCTACTATCTCATGCAGATGATACGGCTATCGTTTTCAGTGAGGATACTTGGGAGGGGCTGTACAGAAATGCTGAGAAGAGTCTGATCTCCATATATGTATGGCTAAATCACAATTTGCTCAGCCTGAACCTTCAAAAGAGTAAATTTAAATAACTTTCAGTCTAAATAGCATAGATCAACCTAGGAAAAATCATCTAAGCATCCATGAACTTTCTTGTGAAACTCCTAATTGCAGTTGCCCTGTAATGGGGAAAACTGAGGAAATCAAATATTTAGGTATACTAGTTGATCAATATCTGAGATGGGAGGAACATGCTACTTACATTGCGAAAAAACTCAGACAAATGATGCATACATTTTATTTACTGCAAGACATTCTGAACCGAAAAAATATGCTATTAATTTATAATTCATTGGCAGAATCCCTCTTAAGATATTGTATAACAATATGGGGAGGACTTAGCAATACTGCACAAAAAAATTTACAAGTTACACAGAACAGTCTCATTAAAATATGTATGAAGAAAACCAGACTCTTTTCAACAACTTTATTATACGGAGAAGCAGATATATTCAATATAAAAAAACTATCCATTTACCATTCTCTACTACACATGCACTCAAAAATAGAACCAAAAATTAACACTAATAAACAGCACCAAACCCGATCAATCACAAACCTTTCTATAGATATACCTCTGTTTTCGAAAAGCCATGCACAAAAATTTATTTTTTTCATTGGCCCAAAATTGTAAAACTTAATGCCAATCGAAGTAAAAAATATTAAAAGTAAATTTATTTTCAAGAGAGAAATTAAAAAACTCATAAATGCAAACAATATCAATTTAGAAAAAATTGTATAATGTCACCTATCGATCCAATAAATTGAGCTGACACACGAATTAAATCAACTCAACATTCGATGTGTTTTCCTTCGATTGATACTGGAGAACATAACACAAGCACAGTAGTGCTTAGATGATTTCCTATCAATCCAGGGATGCAATGTTATGATTATATTAATTTTTATTATTGTTGTTACTTGATACTGTATTTTTTTTTCCCATAAGAGGTAACATTGTAATCTATATATGTGTACTTTGAAGCATCAGAATAAAAATCTATATCTGAGCAGGTGAGTGATCTGAATTTTTAAACTGCACCCAAAATCCGAATCGACGTGACGTGACGTGTGAAGAGCATTATACCTGTGTTTTTTTTCTCTCCGTTGATGCATGCATGTTTCGCATATCGATAGGAACAAAGGAATGATGAAATATCAAACTAATTGATATATGAAAGTAATCCACCATATCGTTAATCGTCAATATGATTATTTAAAACTTTTTAACAAAAAATCAAACCGACGAAAAAATCAACTGAAAATCAAAAAATTAAATAATCCTTCTTAGTCTTGATAATAATCGAGCTCCTAAACTAATGTGAGTAACTAATTTTGAGTCGGTGCCAAACGAACAATTATCGAAGATAACATTACTTTGAAGAAGTAATCAAAACGCCGCTGTGCATCTCGCTGCCATCATTTTACGCTTTACCTAGTTGAATTGCTAGTTGGTTTGGCGCCGACTCAAAATTGGTTACTTTACATTAGTTTGGGAGCTCAATTATCATGAAGACTAAGAAGGTTTATTTTATGTTTTGCTTTTCAGTTGATTTTTCCGTCGATTTAATTTTTTGTTGAGAAATTTTTATTTTTCAATTTTTTGTGATTAAATCTCTAAATAACAACCTACTTAATTTTTTATTACTTCCCAAATACTTACTGACCTGGCCTACTTCAACCTTTAACTGTTAAATATCAATGATAATCTACTTTATCTATTTATTGTAAAATAATATAAATCATTTCTGGTCGTTCTGGTTAGTTGATTCCATCCTCTTTATATAATTCCATCCTCTCATAGAATGTAATTATTGTGGCGAATGTAGGAGAATCTATCAATGTCAACTACATATGTGTTCCAATATTCACTAGTGAAAAATCAATCATCCCCTATTTTTCCACTCATAGGGTATTCCAAATTCGAATATGATCAACTATGAGGTATAACCTATCCAATAAAGAAGAAATCATCCAAATCGGGAAACCCACTACAAAGTTATGCCTGATAGAATCGGTTAACGGACCGAAATTCAGTTTTTCCAGCTTGGTTGATAATAATTTGGCTTTCGATTTCGTAATCCCATTTTCGTGTAAATAATTCAGTTCGATGAAAGTTCCATTTCCATTTTGTTCTAAGGCAGGATCGCCATGTGATGAACTCAGTATTACTTAAATAAGTTTATCCGAATAAAACACATGCGTTCGGTTTTGATGTATAATCATGAATGTTCACATTGCTTACAAGTTACAATGATCAATACTCAGGTCAATTTGTTGGGGTTATTCAACTCAGTGTACATCAATTCATCATCATATTAGAAATGCTTATTCTCTAATAATATATAACACCACAGGGTGAACGATCAATATTCCCCATTTTTAACCGACGAAACCAAAAACGAGGAGGTTCTCTATTCGACCCGTATATTTTACTTTTTTCCATTATATTTTTTTATTTATGATCATGCATAACGTTCTACTGAGGCGTCCGATTCCAATAATTCTTTCTTCAGTGGATAGGGTGTACTTCGAATCTGATCCCATTTGAATTTGAAAGATGGAATCCACCCCTAAGGATAGCGGAATGAAGGATATTGATCACTCACCCTCTGAATTCTGGTCCGTTAACCGATTCTATCAGGTATAACTTTGTACTGGGTTCTTCGATTTGGATGATTCTTATTTTAATAGATAGGGTATACCTTATATCTGGATTTCGAGCCACACTTACGGGTAGAAAAATGGGGGATAATTGATTTTTCACTAGTGAACATTGGCACACACATACGTAGTTGACAATGACAGATCGCTACTGACATTATTCTTGTTCCACATCCGTCAAAATCAGTATATTTTATGAGAGGATGGAATGATATACAGAGTTATGAAATGAACTAACCAGAACAACGGAAATAATCTATATTACAACAAATAGTAAAAGTAGATAATCATATTATTTAACTGGTAATAGTTGAAGTCGGCGCCAAACAAACTAGCAATTGAATTAGGTGAAGCGTAAAATGATGGCAGCGAGATGCACGGCTGCGTTTTGATGACTTCTTTCATAGATAATGATCTTCGATAATTGTTCGTTTGGCGCCAACTCAGAATCAGTTACTTACATTAGTTTAGGAGATCAATTATCATTTAGACTAAGAAGGTTTATTTTATTTTTTGCTTTTCAGTTGATTTTTTCGTCGGTTTAATTTTTTGTTAAAAAGTTTCTATATTACCCTTAAGGTTGAATTTTCTTGTTCAAATTCAAATGGGACCAATTTCAGAGTACACCCTATCCAATGAAGGAAAAATCGTCGGAATCGGACTTCTCTGTAAAAAGTTATGCGAGGTCATACATAAAAAAAAATATATACGCGTCGACTAGAGAACCTCCTCCTTTTTGGTTCGTCGGTTAAAAAAAAATACACGGGTCGACTAGAGAACCTCCTCCTTTTTTGGTTTCGTCGGTTAAAAATTGGATATAGTTTGCATTAGTATTTCCCATAGTCACTCCAATATACAGAGGTAGGTATCATATTTTTTTTTCCTTCAAGTCAACCTAATAGAAAAATATTATTAAATTATCCAATATGGAGATGACTACGCTGAAAGGATTTTCCCTGGAAATGGAAATATTTCTTATGAAAAATCAACATATAACTTCCGCACCTCTGTCTATAGGAAGAAGACACATACGCGAAAGTATCTCAACTAGAGCTTCAATCATAATAATAATAATAATAATCATTCATTTTCCATAAGATAATTTACAAAATTATATAGGAATAGTCAAGTTGATGAAGACAAAAGTATCGAGAGAAAAATTCTCCCACACTATAAAAACATTTTTCTTTTGAAAAGGATCTAAGTCTTCTTTTGAACACAGGCATATTATTACTGTTTTCGATCAAATCTTGTAAATGATTGAACATTTTTGGGCCAAGATAGTTTGGAAGTCAAAAGTTATTTTGAATCTTGCGTATGGAACATGTGACAATTATCGAATCCTTGTGTTCGAATTATGAATATTGGCATTCAGTAAAAAATTGTTTTTGTTCTGGAATACATATACACATATTTCATATATGAGAATACAAGGCAATGGCAGAATATGGTATTGGATAAATATTGCTCTACATGAGAACGTGTTTGCCACCCTAGCTATACTTCGAACAATACGTTTCTGTACAGTAAACACATTCCAAGTCATTGAAGAGAGGCCCCAGAGACTCACGCCGTACCTCAGTCTAGAGTCCACCTGAGCATGGTACAAACTTAGCAATTGATCTATTTCCAGTACAAAACGTAGATTCACAAAGATGTATATCAAGGAGTTCAATTTTGGAATTAGTTGTTCACAGTGAGCTTTCTAATCCAGAAACTGATCAAAATGAACACATTCAAATTTTATAGGATCATGGCTGTTCTCGAAGGTGTAATCTTTGAAATCAAACTGTAGTCGACGAATGATGTTCTGGCGATGGTGAAATCGAATAATTTGGGTTTTATTGGCATTGAAAAATAGATCATTGTTATTGAAATATTCGGATGCTAAGGCGATTGAATTACCACATTCCTCAACCATGGAATGGGAGCCAGAAGCTGACACAATCAAAGAGAAATAATCTGCATAGGCAGGGTGGTTCATTTCTCCCAGAACAGCTTCGATTTGGTTCACGTATAATATAAATACAATGGGACCCAGAATAGATCCTTGTGGGACACCCATATTGATAGAAACTGACTCTGAGTCAATCTTTGGTGTTCTTTTGTTGTTACAATACTGTGAGAAGATATATTGTTCCCGATTTTTCAAGAAAGAAGAGATCCAATTCAAGGAGACCCCTCTAACACCATAATTCTCGAGTTTGATGAATGGAAGGGTCGTTAGAACATTGGTGGAAGAAGTGATGCACATATGCAACAACTAGCTGGTACCTACGACTTGGTTCGCGTAGAATTTGAATTTTTTTCTGTTTTCTTTGTGTGGTCCCATCTAGCTTATGCCGGTGGCTCTGTCCTCTTCTCGTTATCCCGTTTCCTGCTATCCAGCTATTTCATTATTTCGTTTTTCTGTTTCCTGTTTTCCCATTATACCGTTATCTCAATTGAATATTGATAGAAAGATTTTTCTGTGGATTGAAAAATCCACATCTGATTTTATTAACATCCTGTTTATACTTTCAACAAATCAATTTGACAGCGAATGTTATGCTTTGTGACGATTATTACGAATTCACCAACACCTTTCCATGCCCATCCACTCCCTCAGGGATGGAATTTTCAAATAAGATTCATCACGATTTGATAGTTTGTAACCGAGAGCTAAAACACCAGTTTTCATGACCCCAACTTGAAAACCTACGGAAATCCCCTTCAGAGAAAATCAACCCCTGAAGGGACGAAAAAGGGGGTTGAATTTGTACGGGGGTTTCGTAAATTTTCAAATATTTCCTTATTTGTAATATGACCCTCAATTAAAAACTAACGGAACACCCATACAAACTTCCACACCCCAACTCTTTCATCCCTTTGGGGGTTTAATTTCTGAAAACACCGAATAACATGTTTTTTTATTTGTATAAAGACCTCAAATATCAATTTTTATCATCCAATCTTAAAAACTAACGTAACTCCCAAACAAACCTTCACCCCCCCTTCCACCCCGTTGGAGGTTTAATTTCTAAAATCCCTGAAAACTGTATTTCTTTATTTGTATCAAAAACCTCAAATACCAATTTTCATCAAAAACTAACCCTTCTCTCAACCTCTATATTCAGTGTTTGTATATAACAATTGAATTATAGGCAGAAAAAAAGTTCGTAGAGAATCGCAAATGATTGATTTTCAATTCAAAAGTTTACCTATGACCTTTTGTTTAAATAATGAAAGGAGTGAAAAATAATAATATACAACAAAATAGAATAGTTTTTTTTAAATCATGATAATTTCTAATGAATAAATGGCAATTTTTTCCAGAAATATGTAATCAATATATTCGTTTATATTTTTTTAAACAAATAGCACCAAAAAAATAAAATGTATGTAATCTAATAGAATTTGCGTATATGAAAACAGTAATAGCTATTGTGAATAAAATCTTTGACAACTATTCTTTTTAGTTTGTTGGTTTTTTGTCAGCTCCAATAATTAATACCTACCTAATTAATAGACCAAACTGCTGGACCTGAGGACCTGAAGTTTTGGCAGCGTAGTCTTATGATGACATAGGTAAACATTAATGAATTGTTTTGTTATAAACTGAACGGGTGAAAAGGGGGTGAGAATGAGGGTGAAAGTAAGAAGTACCGTTTATTCCGAAGTGGGAGTAATATAAATTTGTATTTGGGCTTTTCTGTTCAATAAAAAATAAAAATCTAAATTTTTTAAAATTCAACCCTGAGGGGGTTGAGAGGGAAGGGATTGGAAGTTTGTATGTATCGTTAGTTTTGAAGTTGTGGTAATAAAAAATAGTATTTGGGGTTTGTTATAAATAAAGATATACGTATTTCAGTAATCAATATATTCGTTTATATTTTTTTAAACAAATAGCACCAAAAAATAAAATGTATGTAATCTAATAGAATTTGCGTATATGAAAACAGTAATAGCTATTGTGAATAAAATCTTTGACAACTATTCTTTTCAGTTTGTTGGTTTTTTGTCAGCTCCAATAATCAATACCTACCTAATTAATAGACCAAACTGCTGGACCTGAGGACCTGAAGTTTTGGCAGCGTAGTCTTATGATGACATAGGTAAACAATAATGAATTGTTTTGTTATAAACTAAACGGGTGAAAAGGGGGTGAGAATGAGGGTGAAAGTAAGAAGTACCGTTTATTCCGAAGTGGGAGTAATATAAATTTGTATTTGGGCTTTACTGTTCAATAAAAAAAAAAAAAAATAAATTTTTTAAAATTCAACTCTGAGGGGGTTGAGAGGGAAGGGATTGGAAGTTTGTATGTTTTTTTTGAAGTTGTGGAATAGAAAATAGTATTTGGGGTTTGTTATAAATGAAGATATACGTATTTCAGTGTTCTTGAACATTCAATCCCCGAAGGGGTGCAATGGGCGGTCAAATGAGGATTGGAGTGAGGGGAGTTTGTGTGGAGATTCCGTTAGTTTTCGAGTTAGGGCAATTGAAAAGGTTCGAGGTCTTCGATACAAATGAAATAATACATGTTTCAGTGTTTTGAGAAATCACCAAAAGGGTGAAATGTGGAGGTGAAATTTCGAAGAGTTCCTTAGTTATCAAGTTGGGGTCATGGAAATTGGTATTTGAGTTCTTTGTTATAAATGAAGAAATACGTGTTTCAGTGTTTTTATGAATTCAATCCCTAAAGAGGTGATCATTTTCATGGACGGTTCCGTTAGTATTTGAGTTAGGGTGTTTTGGCTCTCTGTTACATATAAAGTATTTGAAAATTTCCAAAGAGGCAGCGAGCAAAGCCACAGGCATAAGCTTGATGGAACAACACAAAAAGAACCAGGAGAAAAATACAAATTCTACGCGGACGGAGTCGAGGATACCAGCTAGTAGATTATATAATCAATGTACTGACTGACTGACTGATTCACTTACGACCAACGCCCAGATCAAACCGCTGGACCTAAATTTCAACAGCCCATTCCTATGATGACATAGGTAACCACTGAGAGAGGTTTTTTTATACTTCATCCACAAAGGGGGAAAAAGGGTAGTGAGAAAGGGGTTGAAAGTGAAAGTACTATTAGTTTTGGAGGTAGAGTCATGTAAATCGGTAATTTGTCATTTTCTTTTCAAATGAAGGAAATGTATTTCCAGGTTTCTGAAAATTCAACCCTAAAAGGGTTCAATTAGGGGTTTTAAGTTCGTATGGAAGTACCGTTAGTTTTGTTTCAAGTTAAGTTGATAAAAATTGGTATTGGAAGTTTCTGTTACAAATAAAAGAATATGTAGTTCAGTGTTTTTGGAAATTTAACCTCTTAAGGGGTGGAATGAGGTTTTGAAGTTTGTATAGGGCTTGCCTCAGTTTCTGGTGGTATTCGAGGTCTTTGCTACAAATGAAGAAATAGTGTTTCAGCGATTCTAGAAAGTCAACCCCCAAAGGGGTGAAATGGGTGTGCAGTTTCTGATGGGGGTTCCTTCAGTTTTCAAGTTGGGATTGGTATTTGTGGTCTTCGTAACAGATTCAAAAATAAGTGTTCTAGTGTTTTTAGAAAGTCAACCCTTGAAGGGGTGAAATAGAGGCTGATTTTTTATGGGGGTTTCGTTGCTTCTTAAGTTGAGATCATAAACAAATGGAGAAATACGTGTTTCAGTTTATTATATATATATATATATAGATATATATATATTATAAAAAATATAGTATAACGGGAAGGAGGCAAACCATGGAACCCATGGAAGCACGGGTACACGCCATTACTGATAAATTATAACAATTAAAAATATTACTATGTCATATTTTCATATATTATAGTTTTGATGAAATCTCCACGAAGCGAAATAGTTTTGGTGGCATCTGTTCGATATTATTCGACTTGAAATGATAATAGACCCATTATATCAAAAATCTGTGAATTTTTTTTTCAGCGGGATATTGTTCCTTCAAGTATTTTCTCAAAATTTATGATTGAATATTCATTATTAAAAAAAATATATTTAACTTGTTACGACCGGTTTTGTGATATCTTAACGGCTCAGCGCTCGCTGCGCGGAGCTCTATTTTCAACAAAGAAATGGAATTATTGATAATAGATTTCCGGGAACTGTTTTATTTGAAGTGTTGCCCTTTTTATGATTTTTGTTATTTCTAATACGTTGATAGTTTATGGTTTAATTGCGAAAAATCCCTCCTCACAAGCTTTTATTTAGTTTGTTCGTTCGTTCGTTCGTTCGTTCGTTCGTTCGTTCGTTCGTTCGTTCGTTCGTTCGTTCGTTCGTTCGTTCGTTCGTTCGTTCGTTCGTTCGTTCGTTCGTTCGTTCGTTCGTTCGTTCGTTCGTGCGTTCGTTCGTTCGTTCGTTCGTTCGTTCGTTCGTTCGTTCGTTCGTTCGTTCGTTCGTTCGTTCGTTCGTTCGTTCGTTCGTTCGTTCGTTCGTTCGTTCGTTCGTTCGTTCGTTCGTTCGTTCGTTCGTTCGTTCGTTCGTTCGTTCGTTCGTTCGTTCGTTCGTTCGTTCGTTCGTTCGTTCGTTCGTTCGTTCGTTATAGCCGTCCGATTGATTTTAAATCTGGCAGGTGTTCATGACTTCGGTGACAATGCATTATGGGATTCTCGTTAGAGGAAAATACAAAATGGTGGCTCCAAGATGGCGGACGAGATTTGTATATATGTTTCGATTTGATTCAAAATTGGTATAGGGGCTTTTCCGAGGTCGGAAATTATGAATTTGTTGTCAAAATTTATAAATTCAGGATGGCAGCTCCAAGATGGCGGCCGAGTTTTGTGATTATGGTCCGATTCGATTCAAAATTGGTAATTGTGGGTTGTCGGGGACCGAGATTATAAAATTTCTATCAAAATTCATGAATTTGAGTTGGCGTCCCCTAGATGGGGGATGAGTTTCGTCATTATGATCCAATTTGATTCAAAATTGGTATGCGGGGGTTCTCGGGGTCGGACAATATGGATTTCTTGTAAAAATTCATAAATTCAAGATGGGGGTCCCAAGATGGAGGACGAGTTTCCTGATTATGGTAATATTTTATTCAAAATTGGTATGTGTGGGTTTTCAGGTACGGAGATTATGAATGTTTTGTCAAAATGTATTAATTTGAAATGGCGACTTTATGATTATAGTCAGATTCTATTCAAAATTGGTGTGTGGGAGTTTCTAAGGTCGAAGAACATGATTTTTTTCAGTCGAAACACACAGGGAAGATACTTTGTAATAACGTTGCTCTATTGGAAATTAACAGAATAAGGCGAACTGACTAAAAAGTTGGAAATAAATAACTAATAAAAAACTTCATCAAAGACAAAGCTTTTATGTCAGCCGTGTACCTGAACGTATGAAATAAATTTAAGTCATCGCTGACAATGATTCAGTTATTTTTTGTTAAATTATTTGGTTCCAAAAAGCTTGTCGCGCGAAGTGTTCATGAAAGTAAGTACCAATTAATTTGATTGGGCAGTTATAAGTTGGTAAGTAAGAACTTGTCCGAGTTTTTTATTTCAACAAAGTATTCATGAAAGTAGATACCAATTGATTATTTTGGACAATGGAAGGTTGGTAAGTAACCATTTGTCAAAGTTGACTTTGATTTATTTTATTTGTTTTAGTACACGGCTCAAATGAAATATTGTCTTTAAAAAGGTTTTTATCAGTTACATATTTCATCTTGATTCAGTAATAGCTTCTGCAATTGTTTATGTGCGGTTTGGAACTTTCGCACATTTTTTAGGCGTCATTCCGACTCCAATGACTCCCCACTCATGATTTATCGAGCTTTGTCAAGAATAAACATCATTTTAAGTTTGTGAACCAGACTTTAATCAAATTTTCTATAATGTAACATCCCCCAAAATAAAAAAATCATAGTGAAAATTGAATGTTTCTACAGAATTTTGAATATTTCTCGAATTGAAATCAATGAAAAAACTACTCTACCTAACTCGATGTGAAAAAGTAATATCATGAAGAAGTTATTCGTTCAACGAATATTATTCTCCTCAATAATTTTTTAGAATAGATGAAAAGTGAACCGACTCATAGAAATGTAATGATCCTTCAATCAACACTGACCAACGGAAACGTTGGATGATATTAATGCAAATTTGCATCAAATTATCACTTATCGCTCTCACTCACAGAAATAATATTTTTAAAGGCGAAAAAATGTTATTCTTATTACCTCACAAACTCATTTCGGTGGTGTTCGAAATTCCCAGACCGTAATAAAATTCCTTTACTCTCACGCCCGTTTATTTTCTGGGCTCTTTGTGATAATGAAATTTATGACTCGAGCAAACACAAACACTCGAAAAATATCTCCAGTGCAAAGCCAGAAGTCATTGTAGATAATCGATGAACGTTTGAGCTACTCTTCTATATAACCGAATGATCCGAGAAGGTTTTTTCAATTCCTTGTTTGATTTGGCTGTGGGAAACTAATTGATTGTCTTCATTTCCTGAAGGGATGTGGCATGGACAACCAATTCGTTAATATGAACACAATGTTTTTTATGCCCCTCTTAAAGGACCTAGAGGCATTTCAAAGCTCAATAGTTATTTGTAGTCACTCGTTATGCCTGTTTCCAATATTTAGCACTATTATAGTGTATCATTGATTCTTGAGTACAACTAGATTATTGGAAAATATTCAGTAATGATATCCATCTCAATTAAAAATTCCAGTAATCAATATTGTCGAAAATGTTTTTCAGGAATTGGATAGTATCCATTAAATGGTATTAGAGTAAACTTATTTCAATAAAAGTCATTCAAGTGGTGGTTGGGGACTACTCAATTGCATTATATAGATAGATAAGCTTTATTGTCTGAAATTTCACATTTTGTCGACAAAGTTCATACATTTGTGGTATGTGTATTGAAAGTTATCAACATCATCTTATAGAAAAGGGAAACATTCTCAATTGAATATTGATAGAAAGATTTTTCTGTGAATTGAAAAATCCACGATTAAAATGAAGTTATTTTTCGTGAATGTCTAACAGAAAACAAGTACTTCCCCTGCTAAAGCCACGCTGGACATTGAACTACATCTGATAGATATTCTGAAAAGGCCCTAACTCGAAAGAAAAAATCTGAAATTGAAAATTTCCTTTTTTATGCAGATAGTTATTTGATTTTTTATTCCAGTCTTGATTAAGAACTCATAAAGATGAATGAGGCAAAGAAGAATGTTTTCCAAAAGAGAGTACTCACCAGAAATCATTCGTAACATTGACGCAGGAGAGACATCGCATTCACTAGGTCTTCAATATATTTTTGTCGACGAAAATCTATTTCACGCTTCCACGATCATCAGGAAGACCAGGAGAAATGGGAAACACATTTTCAAGAAGCAATCTCACTTTGCAAAGCTGGAAAAAGTTAGAATCATTTCTTTTGGAGAGACACTTTGAAATTAGTGTTTTCTGACATTGAAACCTGTCATGGGGTATGATAGATTGATTTGTTGAAAATATAAACAGGATGTTCATAAAATCAGATGTGGAATCATCTGCGACTGGAAGATAAACTTTAGTCACTATCTTCCATCGTCCAGATAACCTCTTGTGGGGTATTCATGTTGAAAAGGGAAACATTCTCAATTGAATATTGATAGAAAGATTTTTCTGAGAATTGAAAAATCCCCGATTGAAATGAAGTTATTTTTTGTGAATGTCTAACAGAAAACAACTACTTCCCCGGCTAAAGCCACGCTGGACATTGAACTACATCTGATAGATATTCTGAGAAGGTCCTAACTCAAAAGAAAAAATCTGAAATTGAAAATTTTCATTTTCATTCAGATAGTTATTTGATTTTTTATTCCAGTCTTAATTAAGAACTCAAAAAGATGAATGAGGCAAAGAAGAATGTTTTCCAAAAGAGAGTACTCACCAGAAATCATTCGTAACATTGACGCAGGAGAGAAATCGCATTCACTAGGTCTTCAATACATTTTTGTCGACGAAAATCTATTTCACGCTTCCACGATCATCAGGGAGACCGGGAGAAATGGGAAACACATTTTCAAGAAGCAATCTCACTTCGCAAAGATGGAAAAAGTTAGAATCATTTCTTTTGGAGAGACACTCTTGAAATTAGTGTTTTCTGACATTAAAACCTGTCATGGGGTATGATAGATTGATTAGTTGAAAATATAAACAGGATGTTCATAAAATCAGATGTGGAATCATCTGCGACTGAAAGATAAACTTTAGTCACTATTTTCCATCGTCAAGATAACCTCTTGTGGGGTATTCATGTTGAAAAGGGAAATATTCTCAATTGAATATTGATAGAAAGATTTTTCTGTGAATTGAAAAATCCACGATTAAAATGAAGTTATTTTTTGTGAATGTCTAACAGAAAACAACTACTTCCCTGGCTAAAGCCACGCTGACATTGAACTACATCGATAGATATTCTGAAAAGGCCCTAACTCAAAAGAAAAATCTGAAATTGAAAATTTGCATTTTCATTCAGATAGTTATTTGATTTTTATTCCAGTCTTAATTAAGAACTCATAAAGATGAATGAGGCAAAGAAGAATGTTTTCCAAAAGAGAGTACTCACCAGAAATCATTCGTAACATCGACGCAGGAGAGACATCGCATTCACTAGGTCTTCAATACATTTTTGTCGACGAAAATCTATTTCACGCTTCCACGATCATCAGGAAGACCGGGAGAAATGGGAAACACATTTTCAAGAAGCAATCTCACTTCAGGGCCTTTTCAGAATATCTATCAGATGTAGTTCAATGTCCAGCGTGGCTTTAGCCGGGGAAGTAGTTGTTTTCTGTTAGACATTCACAAAAAATAACTTCATTTTAATCGTGGATTTTTCAATTCACAGAAAAATCTTTCTATCAATATTCAATTGAGAATGTTTCCCTTTTCAACATGAATACCCCACAAGAGGTTATCTTGACGATGAAAGATAAGGACTAAAGTTTATCTTTCAGTCGCTGATGATTCCACATCTGATTTTATGAACATCGTGTTTATATTTTCAACAAATCAATCATCTTATACTTAAGACATTTACATTTTTGTATCAAAGGTCAATGGTGAGAATATAACGAATACTTTCGTAGTACGTACATATCAAATATTAAAAATAAAAAGTTTTCAAAAGTCATTTGTTACTAATAATTTTCTTTTTCAAACAGTCACAAGGTAAAATATAAAAAGTAATGACTAGCAACACCCATTAAAAGTATTGATTATTGAAATAACTTAAAAGTTGAAAATGTACTTGAATATTGTTAATGGGAGTCCTCCTTGATAAGGAACGACAGTGAGATTTTTCTTATAAGCTTTTATTTAGTTTCACCTATACCGATGTATGTCGGTAGGTTTGTAGTCAAATCTTGCAAGTTAAATTTGACCCACTTCTAGTTGTCGGATTACCGTGAAATTTTCATAATTTTGGTGAAAATGCATTATGGAGTTTCTGCTGGAGAAGAAACAAAATGGCTGCTCCAATATGACGAACTAGTTTTGTAATTATGGTTCGATTCTATTCAAAATTGGTATGTGGGGATTTTCGGGGACAGACATCACGAATTTTTTGTAAAAATTGATAATTTGAAGCTGGCGGCTCCAATATGGCGAAGAGTTTTGTGGTTATAGCCCGATTCCAATAAAAATTGGTATGTGGGGGTTTTTGGGGTCGGAGATAAAGAAATCCACGAATTCAAGATTGCGACGAGTTTTTTTTGACTAATTATAGCACGATTCCATTTATTATTTTTGTGTGGGAGTTTTTGGGGTCGTACATCATGATGTTGTTGTCACAATTAATGAATTTGATATGGCAGCTTCAAGATGGTAACGTGTTTTGTCATTATTATTTTTTTGGAGACGAAATGTCGCATCCACGAGCTCTTGTGTATGTCTCTTATGTTTATTACTGAGTTTCTTGTTTTTTTTTCATATTTCAACATTCAACATCAAAGCAATCCATTTATAGTGAGTATTCATTGGCAATTATTATTTTGTTTGGTTTCCAAGTAGATTCATTTACCTGCTATATCAATAAAAAAAAACACAAAATCCTCGCCTCGTATTTCTCGCCGAGAGAACAGCAAGTGACATTTTTTGCATTCACAGTGCTATTTGCTTGCTTTTTCTCTAATCTACTTAAATGTGATCGGAACATTACCAAAGTAAAGATATACACCACTAGAGATCTCAAGGGGAAGGCCACCGAGGAGACCATTGTGATAACCCGCACTTCGGAGGACCTACAAGTGAGATCTTGACGTCTCGGTTATTAATTTCTTTATGATCATTTTGGCCTCTCACTATACTCATATTGTCCCTCTCAACCGCATAAAAATTACAGTTCACTTATCTCTTGGGTTTGTAATCTAATATATAAAATTCTCGTGAAACGATGTGTCTAATTAAACTCCTCCGAAATGGCCCGACCGATTCTCATGAAATTTTGTGTGCATATCGGTTAGGTCTGCGAATCGGACAACATCTATTTTTCATCCCCCTAAATGTTAAGGGTGGTCCATCCCTAATTTTTTTTTTATTTTCCAGATAAAATTTGTTGTTTTAATTTTTTTATGATACAGCATTCAAAAATACATACAACCCTAAATTTCCACCCTTTTATGATCAACCCCTTTTTTTCCATCGCGATTTTTATTTTATTTTATTTTATCCACAGATCCGCAATAGGGTTGCAAGATGGCAATCGAATATAATAATTGTAGTACGATAAATTGAAAACGGGATAACGGGATAAAGAAAAAACGGGATAACAGGAAAACGGGATAACGGGAATAACGGGATAACGAAAAAACGAGAAAACGGGATAATAGGATGACAGAATAAGGGAATAACGGAATAACGGGATAAATAAAAAACGGGATAACAGGAAAACGGAATACCGGGATAACGGGAATAACGGGATACCAAAAAAACGGGAAAAGGGGATGACAGGATAAGGGAATAAGGGGAAAACGGGATACCGGGATAATGAAAAAATGGGATAACAGGAAAACGGGATAAAGGGAATATCGGGATAACGAAAAAACGGGATAACAAGATGACAGGATAAGGGGATAACGGGATAAAGAGAAAACGGGATAACAGGAAAACGGGATAACGGGACAGGAAGCGGAAGGAGTCGAAAGCATAGTCTAGATGGAACAACATAAAGAAAACATAGAAAAAAAGGAATTTTACGCGGACGAGTGTTTTCGGGAAAAACATTTTAGGGAACATAGAAATTTGGACAGGACAACGTCTGTCGGGTCAGCTAGTTTTCTTATAAAAATTGCATGCACACAAAACACGAAAAAAATGAAAAAAGGAAAACATTTTTCCTTCAATTCAGTGACCTAGGTTAGTGTGTGGGTGGCGGATTCAAATTTTGCCGCGCAAGAATACCTATTTAATATTTGCGGCAAGCTTTTGAATCTGCTACTAACAGAATACCTTGGTCAAACAATTAAAGAAATGATTTTTTGCTTCTCAGTGCATCAGCATGAAAGCTTGTCTCAAAATTGTTCTTCAATCATTTCAATTCTTTGTTTTATTAAGAAATTATTACATAAATTATATTCAGAAGGAACTATACCGGGTGATTCTCCCCTATAACTTTTTTATTATTGAAGATAGAGAAACGAAATTTGGGAATTGAGTATTATAGTTCAATTTCCATTTTTCAACATATTCACTTGCTTTGCCGTACTTCCGGTTTAACCGGAAATTAGCCCAACTTTCGATTTTTAAATGGGACATCCTATATAATTTCACTTAATTCGATCGAGAATGACATTCCAACAACACATCACTTGAAAGAAAAGTGCCATGTGAAGTGGAATGAATAGAAAAAATCGAATTAAACGGTTTTCTCCACATAAAGGATTCAATATAAAATTGAACCAGAAAATGGTAGATCTCAGGTGAAAAACAACTACTTTCCTGGCAAATACCACGCAGAACATTGAATGATATTCTCAGGTGAATATCATTCAATGTTCTGCGTGGTATTTGCCAGGAAAGTAGTTGTTTTTCACCTGAGATCTACCATTTTCTGGTTCAATTTTATATTGAATCCTTTATGTGAAGAAAACCGTTTAATTCGTTTTTTTTTTTCTAACACATCACTTGTCAATATTTGACGAATAAACTTATTTTCATACCAATTTATATTTTTCGATCTAGAATACCATGGATCGTGTAAATCGCTTCATTCTTGATCAAGTAACATAGAAAAAATACGACTCTGAGGCTTATGACTTCACAGTCATTTTAAGAATTATTTAACAGTCACAAATTAGTCCACTGAAGTCCTAAATCTTTAAAATGACCTCTTTGATAACGGCAAAGTTCCACTCTTTCAATTGTTGCGCGCACCACATTGATTAGCTGTTACGCAGTGATGTTCTGGAATGCCACCCTCACTTTATACTCCAGTTCTTCACGAGTTGCTGATGTTGTGATATACACCTGATTTTTTATTGTTCCCTAGAGAGGAAAATCTAGCGGAGTAAGATCTGGTGATCTTGAATATGAAAAAGAAATAATACATTATCGAAAAATATGACAACTTAAGAATGTATCTCGCTGGCCACTGAATGGGTCCATAAGTGCTAATCCACTTTTCTGGGAAGGTGTCATTTAGATGTTCCCATACGACTTGAGAATTGTGAGGTGGCGCTCCATCTTGTTGAAAATAGTTATCAACTTGGTTAGCCAGTGGCAAATCTTCAATGAAATCATTAATTTGATTCCTAAGGAACTGTAGATATCTTTCGGCAGTAAGTTGTCCGTCGAAAATTATTGGCCCCAAACGTTTTCCTCCTATAATACCCATCCAGCAATTGAAACCGAATCGCTCTTTGAAATTTCCTTCCTGCATCAGATGTTAATTTGTTCGAGAGCAGTACCTCTTATTATTGCGATTGAACAGACCCAAGTTGGTGAATCGAGTTTCATCTGAATAAATAACTTTAAATGGAAAACGTTTATCTTCTCTGTATTTAGTCAAAAACCAGTTGCAATAAGTTAATCTTCGGTTGAAGTCGTTATCGTGAAGATGTTGGTGTAGTTGGTACTTGAATTATCGATAATTATATTTGTGAAGAATTCTCCGAACTTATATCACACTCGGAAACAATTTTGCGCATTGACGTCGAACAATTCCCTTCAACTTTTTGGAAAATAATGCCGAGTGGGATGGTGACGATAAGGGAATCTCTGAGCATAAATTCGAGCTGCATCAGTTGCATTCTTTTTTGCTTCTCCGTAAATTAGTAGCATGTCAATTTTCTCGTTTCTAGTATTATTTTCCATATCAAATTATAAACTATGCAACAAATTAATTTTTAAAAGTGACAGCACATTCATTAGCCTATTTGTTCAGGTAGTCCTAGCAACAGCTTGAATTGTTTGTTACTAATAACTAGAATAACAGGACTTAGTGCATAAGTATACCAAATACGTATTATTTGTTATAAGGTATGATCGGTTCTTGCAATTATTCTGAAAAATAGTGAAAATGAAGTGGAAGTGTGTGGTATCAAATAATTCTTGAGAAAATGGTCTTTCACTAGAAGCCAACGAGCCACCCCCTTTCCATCTGAAAAACTCAAGTTAACTGAAAAAATTCATATTTGCGACTTTCAAATAATTCTCAAAACGACTGTGAAGTCAGAGTCGAATTTTTTACATGTTATCTGATCAAGAATGGAGCAATTCATACGATCCATGGCATTCTAAATCGAAAAATAAAATTTGTGAGGTGTTGTTGGATTCAGAATGTCATTCTCGATCGAAATAAGTAAAAATTTATAGGATGTCTTATTTGAAAATCGAAAGTTCAGGGTCATCTCCGGTCAAACCGGAAGTACGGCAAAGCAAGTAAATATGTCGAAAAATTTTCAATTGAACTATAATACACAACACCCAAATTTTGTTTTTCTATCTTCAATAATAAAAACGTTGTAGGGGTGAGCCACCTTAGAGAATCACTCGGTATAGTTTTCACTGAATTGAGATCAAATGACCACGACACGGTTTCGCTATACAAGAGTTCGTCTCCTCCTGAATCTGTTATAGCTAAACACGTGTTGTGGTTTTATAATTTAGTGTATATTGTACAATTAAGTATGGATTTCTTGAACTGGAGTTTTCTCCTAGTTCATGTCATATTAAAAATTATTTCTGATGGAAATTGTATCGATGGGATATAGTAGTTTCCGACGATTGCCCGTCCATCGATAACAACTGTTCGTATTTTGGAATAATGAAGGTCTGTTCTGTTCTCCTGATTTTGTAGTTATTGGTACTATTATTTAATTAAAAAAAATATCTTGTAGTTGTGTTCCGGTAATATTTCCTGGGTGGAGTTGAGCATTGAGATATTCGAATTAAATATCTGAGTTTGGAGGAATAATCTGATATATCGTTTAGTATTATCGATATTGATTAATTTTCAAAAATTGCAATATAGCAATACCAATTGACTCATCAAAAATTCATTGGAATTCATATTATTCATATATATATATATATATATATATATATATATATATCTATTTATATACAGTAGAACTCCAATTATCCGAATTAATGGGGACCGGGACCCATTCGGATAATCAAATATTCGGATAATCGGATTTTTTTTAAAAAAATTGCCATTGGAGAGAATAAAAGCTACGTTTTGATATTGCACTATTTTTTTATTGAATTAAATGAAAGAAACATGAAATTTTCACATGTTTTAAATATACATAAATACATAAAATGTACTTATGTACAAGTTTAGAAATAAAAATCATTGTTTTTTAAACATCTCCGTCAATGTAAGCTGTTTTGCGGTCTTCAACCGTTTTCGGGCAGCCAGGTCACGCATTCGCTTGACGGTGAGCAGTTGCAAGTGGTCACACTCGGGCTGACGCTCCATCCACTTCAAAGCAGTCTCGAGGCCGGCAAATGCTTCACTAGCTGATGGTCCAGCGTCTACTTCAACATCAGCAGAAAGTTCTTCTTCCACTTCCACTTCAACATCTTCTCTCACACTTACAACAATTTCATCGTCATTGAGAATTTGAAAACCAGGGTCAGACGTGTCACAAGCCATCCACTCTCCTACATCTTCAGCACTTACTTCTGTACAACCAGGAATTTTTACAATCATTTTTCTTATTTCCTCTAGTGACAACGCATCTTCATCATCATCATCCTCTCCATATTCTTGTTTCTCATTTTCTTCAGATTCTTTTTTTTTTTCACTGCCGTAACCAAACTCCAAGCTTCCGCTACCATGTAACAGCAGTCCTTTAAATTTATTTTGCTATGATTTTCCAAAACCAATTCTTCATCTTCAGCACCTTCGATCAGCAGTTTTCTCAGCAGTTGCCTTCTGTAATGGCGCTTCATTGTTTCAATAACAGACTGGTCCATGGGTTGCAGCAAACTTGTAACATTGGGAGGCAAAAACGTCGTTTTAAACTGCCCATTCTCTCTTTCCAACAGTTCTGCTGTAGGATGAGTGGGTGCGTTATCAACAATTAAAAGCACCTTACTGCCTTCTTTTCCCACCGATTTTTGGTGCTTTTTCACTTCAGGAATAAACACTTCATCATACCATTCGGTAAACAAAGCTGCAGTCATCCAGGCCTTGGGTTGACTTTTGTAGAAGAGTGGAAGTTTTTTTACGTTTTTAAATGCTCTTGGATTTCTTGATTTTCCTATCAAAAGAAGTGGCAGTTTATGATTTCCAGTGGAGTTGGCACAGTTAAGCACTGTAACACGTTCTTTACTGACCTTATGTCCAGGGGCACTAGATTCCCTTTTAGAAGCCAAAGTGGTTTTTGGTAATGCTTTCCAAACAAGGCCAGTTTCATCGGCATTATAAACAAACTCCGGATCATAGGATTCTGATGCAGTTTTAAATTTTTCAATAAAATTTTCAGCAGCTGCAGAGTCTGCTGAAAGCTTCTCACCAGCCAAATCTAACTCGCGTACACCATGCCTGAATTTAAAATTCCTTAGCCAGCCGTTACTAGCCTTAAAAGATGAATAACCAAGCTTTTCTGCTAAGATTTTGGCTTTTTCACAAAGGATTGGACCTGAAATCGGATTTCCCATAGAACGTTGCTGCAAAAACCATTTAAACACGGCATCTTCCAAATTTTTGTTGGTTGCTGTCTTCATTGTTTTCCTGGAGGAACTTCCATCTTCATTTTCAAGCACCGAAACAAAGTTTAAAAGTGTTGACTTACTGTTTTTAATGTCAGAAATTGTTGCTTTTCCAACACCATAAATCTCAGACAACTTCTTACCCGTTACACCTTTATCGAGTTGCTCTATAATTTTCAGTTTGTCCGCTAACGATAGCACAACACGTTTTCTTTTCGAAGCCATGGTATAAAAACAATACAGTATTGTACACGCACACTGGCTAATCAAAACAAACAATGACAGGTGCGCCGTGACTGCAATGCGCCGGAACTTGTCTTAACTTGCCGTTGTGCCTACACACGCGGGGGGAAGTCAGTGTAGGCACAACAATTTGTGATTCGGATAATCGGCGATTCGGATAGTCGGAGTTCGGATAATTGGAGTTCTACTGTATATATATATATATATATATTCATATCTATATATATATATATATATATATATATATATATATATATTGTCATGAATATTAGAGGGAGCTGATCTGCACCATATGTCTCAACTGAGTGCCTCAAAGGGGTTGGGTGTTCAGGATAACTTTTAGATAACCAGATTATGAACAGAACGAACAAAAACATCAAATGGGATAATAAATATATACAAAAATAACTATACTTACACCTACAACGCTGCCAGAACGGCAGCTCAGAAGTAGAAACTACATTCGACAACTTCGCTGGCCCTTGCTGTAAATAATGGACTGTCTCGTGAATATCGAACTGATCCCCTTTATTGTGGCATCACTAATTTCATATCATATCTAACTGCCGAACCTGATCTATTCTGAAACAACTCAAGGTTCAAAAATGTTCGAATGGATCGAATATGATAAACAACGAAGTGTGCATATCTCTAGGTTAAAGAAAAGAAAGATCACTAATAAAAGTACTGCGACAAAGAATAAAAACATTTATTTATCAAAAATTCCATAAGCATTTTTCTGAACTTTATCAATATTTTTAATTTCACTAGATGAATTATTGAAAATACGCCACGCCATATAGTCACGTGAATTATAGATGACAGACATTTTTACAAATGGTACATTAAACTTCTAATTTTTTCCGGTATTTCTCGAGAGATAATATTTTTTCAGTTTGAATTTGTCTTTATTTTGAAATATGTGTAAACACATTTCTAAAATATATCATGAAGTCAGCGTAAGGATTCGAAGCTCTACAAAAAGTGACAGGAATTTCACACCAACAATACATAGGACGATGCGTTTTTGGGAAATAGAGACATTCCCTCTACGTTGATATTGCCCCAAAAACAAATACCAGATCTTGGTGAGAACACTTTGAAAAAAAATAATAAAAATTATATTGAGTTTAGCTGAGATATTAGCGTTTCTCAGTGCGTTTTCCAAGTAAGAGTTGGATCAACTTTGATTCCTAGAAAACTGATCGCCTTTACACCATCTTTACACATCTTGACCGATATATTTAGTGGTGTACATACATTTTGTCGGATACCAAATGTTGCTATTTGAGTGTTTTCTGCATTGAAAAATAGCTGATGTTCATCAAATCACATACATGTGTTTTCTAAAATATTTGTAATGTCGGTACTAATGTCTGTTATTGGATATGATTGCAGATAAGTCATCAGCATACATTGTGAAAAATTTACCAATCTACCAAAGAATAGTCTGAATTATATATCCTGATTTCGAATGGGTCTATGTGCTGCCCTTGTATATATTGTTTACTAGTCTTAAAAAAAACATGATATCCAGCTTAAAGGAGGTCCTCTTATTCCGGAGTCATAGAGCTTTTATAGAAGAATACCGCAGTTGACTGCCCTGCTGAAGTCTCAGAAAATCTCAACAGGACACACACAAATATATATATATATATATATATATATATATATATATATATATATATATCAAAATGATGGCGTAGTGACGTAATCGATGATTATCTTTTATGGAAGCAGGGGTCATGAGATACCTTCAGCGGCATTCACTTCTTATTATATATATATATATATATAAATATATATATATATATATATATATATATATATATATATATATATATTATATATATATATATATATATAAAGCTTCAAGCAATGTTTTTCATTGATTGGTTCATGATACTATAGGATTCCTTGGCCCAGTTGATAATACTTCTGAACCGTGATTATTGAACCTGTTTTCTTCCAGTTTGCAGAAGCTGAATATTCTAAACGAAACATTATAACATCTCAAAAGTAAGCTGTATCATCAAAGTACTCGAAATTCTTAAGATTTTTCCAAATAAAAACTAAATTTTATTGATATCTCTATCAAAGTTTGCATAATCTTGGAAAAAATGGGGTTGACATTTCGGAGTATAAGTTGTTGTTTACTGCTGGTAGAATATTTCTATCTGGGGGAAATACTCGAGAAAATTTATGGTATTTATCCTGTTTACCAAATAACTCATTTCTGAGTCAATATTGTTTTCACGATCAATGAAGGTTGAGGTATTGAAAAATTTGGGAAATCAATATCCGGAATCGTAAGTATTATTATCGGATTGTTACTGATCTATTCAAATAGAGAAAGTTATTCATGATGGATTTTCAGTAACAACCCTTCGACTGCGTCAATAACGTATGCCGTTCAGAAGTTAGAACATAAAGTTCAATTGGAAATTTCACGAATTTGTTAATGAGGTTGATTCAATGGAGTTTATGACAAGGCTGAATCTATAAGAAAAAACAGAAATGCATGCATACTGATTCCGTTCCTGGAATCCAAAGAGCGACCCCATATCACGGCTTGCTCACGTGAGAAGTGGATGGTATAATTGTACAACATGATCCGAAAAAAAAAACAATTACAGAAAATGCATTGTACTATTGAGATAATCATGCACATCATTACAAGCTGAATCGATGAGCAGAATATTAGCAGAAGATAAGGTCGAGAGCATGCATATTTCACTTTGTATTTACCGTGTTCGAACGATTCGGGCCGTCACAGTTCCGAATATAATGGATATGGAACACCGTGATTTATGGAGTCATAAATTTCATTGGGTCTGTATTACGGTAAACAACGTGCAAAATGAGCAATCGTGTTGATAGTCATCAGAGGATTCCGAATAACAATGATACACACATCTTCTCACTTTGGATTGATGTACATAGTACACATACCTCTTTTTTTCCTGTGAGTGGTTAGAATTTGAAAATCCTACTTTACTCACTTATATGTATATGTGTGTGTGTGTGTGTGTTTGGATATATTTCATGATATCGATGTTTCGGTTGAGTTATTGATAAGAGTCAATGGAGGAAGTGATTTTCAACCCAGGTCTTAATCTGACGACTCCTAGGTAGTCACTGAGGTAGGAATGTGATTTCCCCTGAGGTTTCAATCTGCCTACTCCCCAGGTTTCATCACTTAAAGAAGAAAATGATTTTCAACCGAGGAATCACTCTGCCAACTCCTAGATTGTAGTCACTTGGGTGGGGTTCGGTTTTTCGACAACGGGTACTCAATCTGCCTACCCCCCCGGTTTCACCACTGACTATACAAAGATACCCTAACCCTTATCGGCCATTGTATATCATATGTGAGTTGATCGCCGTAGGATGAAGTCTTGCGACCCGACAAAGGCTTGCAAAAAGTGTAACAAAATTGCTAAAAGTGGCTTAACATGTATATTTCATAGAGTAAAAGCATCAGGGTAATCTGGATAACGACGTGGTATTCAGTGTGGGACAATGTCATATAATAGTTGTGTCAACTCACTGAAAAATATTGTGATGATTAGTGAAAGTAAAAAAATTAAAAACTGTTGTGACATGAATGTTGATCTTGACATGACCTTCAGTAGTGCCATTGATGGAAAAGTCGATGAAATTTCTGGTAAGGAGGAGATATCGTATTTGAAAATCATTCTGCAACAGAAGGATATGATTATTAACCAACAACAAGACACAATTGAGTCACTGAAGGCTCAATTGAAGCTCACGAATGTTATATTGAATAACAATAAAAATGAATATAGTTTGCCACCTGCTGATGGATTAAACAACATGAATTCAATTCCAATCGAGATTCAAATTCCAACCACTATCAGTTCGAATGTTGTAAAGAAACCTTCTAAACGACCTTCAACATCATAGGCATCAGTTTCAAGTGCTGTCACTACTCCAGTTTCCTCAACAGCATTGCAGGTTTCTGCTAAGAAACAAATTACAACTGCGAGAGTATCATATGCTGTGAAATGCGCTATCATAGCTTCGAGAGACAGTAAGGTGGCTACTATTGAAGAGCCGAGTGTATCGGGTTCTTCTAATTACTCTATTCGTCACGTACCAGGAATTAGTAGTGCAAATTCTGATATCGAGAATGCTGAAAACTTCACCAGAGTTACCTACAGAAGAAAAAATGTTAACAAACCTATAGTTGGTGCCTAAGGAGTAAAAAATAATACCTGAGCTTGCATATATGCATGTTCACAAAACAAATCCTCGAATGACCGTGGAAGAGCTCAAATCTATTTTAATTGATTTTTTTTCAGAAGTTGTGGTGGAAAAAATTAACTCAATGTATCCGGATCATTACTCTTCCTTTAAGGTTTCTGTTGATTTTGCCAATTTAACCAAAGCAATGCACTCCAATATTTGGCCACAAGGTGCATATGTGAATCGGTTTTTCCACAGGAGAAAAGAAGTGAAACAGTATATTTAACAAACCCTGTATTCGAAGATGTTAACTGTGGCAAGGTTGACAAGAGTTTTGAAATTTTCATATTTTTTTCAAATAAGGTTGACCAATTTAATCTGTTCCTGGATGGAAATAAATACGATATCATCTGTTTATCCGAACACTGGCTGAGTGAATCTGCCCTCAAATCCATGAATATTGTAAACTACCATTTAGCTTCGCTTTTTTGTAGAGAAAAAAGGGAACACGGCGGTGTGTCTATTTTTATCAAGTCTGGCATGAAATATGGGGGAATTGAATGTGAAGGCTTTAACAGTAAGATAAATTCGGAGTTCTGCAGTATTGAGATATTGTCCTTCGAAACAATTATCATTACCTGTTACAGTTCCGGTCTGGGTAATTTTGAACTTTTTATGCTCGATTTTGAAAATCTATTAGTGAAATGTACTAGTCTATGCCACAAGATTATTATTTGCGGTGACTTCAATGTGAATTTCATATCAAATTCCGCTCAACGTGAAGAACTTATTTGTATGATTAATTCATTTAATATCAACATAACTATATATGAGGATACACATGTCACATTTCATTCGTCATCTTGTATAGACAACATTTTTACAAATCTTGAAAACGATAATTTTAAAATGGGAGTGTTGGAGCCCTGTTTATCTGATCATTACGGACAATATATGATCATAAATGTAGTAATACACCTTCAACAGTATGGAGGAAACAAATTAATTAAAAAAATATTTTAAATCTGGAACTTTTATTGAAAAATGCTTCTTGAAATAAACTCACCATAAATAATCGTGACACAAATGATTATGCCAACAAATTTCTAGACATTTTGATTAACCACGGAAAGGAATGTTTTCCAGAGAAAAAAGTTCTGGAACGAATTAAACCTCCAGTTAAGTGGTTTAACGACATTCTGAGAGGAATGAGGAAAAATCACTATTGTTTAAAAGCTATTTGTGACTGTACAAAAAATGAGGATGATTACGCTAGGCTTATCGTAATCACTACAGAAATCATTTAAATACCGTTAAATGTTAAAAAAACAGCATATAATTAGTACATTTTTGAATCAGAGAACAAGCCTAGAAGTAGCTGGAAATTGATTATTCATGAACTGAATAAAAAACCTGAAACCCAGATTATATCTGATGTTCCAATTCAAAGCTTCAGTAATTTTTTTGCCAGCGTCGCAGAAAATATAATATCTGGTTTGCCTCACACGACTAAAACTTCGGCTGATCTACTCAGTTCCATTTCCGCATCATGTAACTCCTTTTTTCTTAAACCCATATTGCCGTGTGAAAATATCGAGGCAGTAAAGTCATTAAGAAAATCCAAATGTCTGGATTTCTATGACTTATCTAGTGAAATAATAATAGGGATCATTGATGTAATCATTGAACCACTTACTACCCTTTTCAACTCGTGCATAATTTCAGGGTGTTTTCCTACCTGTTTCAAGTATGCAAAAGTTTTGCCATTATGGAAAAAGGGTGATAAATCTGTAATCGACAATTATCGTCCGATTTCAATAATTCCGGTTCTGGGCAAAATTCTTGAAATTATCCTGAAAAACAGGTTGGTTAATTTTTTTGTAATAAATAAGTTCTTCAGCAAATACTATGGAGTGAGAGGACTACCCCTCAAATTGTTCAAATCCTATTAGACGGATGAAACTCAGTCAGTGTGTATGAATGACACGTTTTCTGGTGTTGAAAATGTCTTACACGGGGTCTCCCAAGGCTCTGTTTCAAGACCCTTGTTATTTTTGATTTATGTCAATGACTTTAGCAATTTCATGTTGCCAAACAGGAGTATCCTCTTCGCAGATGATACCTCTTTAGTGGCAGACGGCGAAAACTTGGAAATGTTATCCGTCAATAAGGATAAAGCATTGAAACTGGCTACAGATTGGTTCACAGTTAATCAACTGAAATTGAATGAAGAGAAGACCAAAGAAATTATATTTTCTTCAAACAACAGTGACAGTAGCGTTAAAAGTGGAAAACTACTGGGAATAACTCCCGATGGAAACTTATCATGGTCAACCCACATACATGAGTTGAATGTGAAGCTTTTTAAGAGAATTTTTGCTCTAAGACAACTTAAAAAAATAGTGGACCTTCATGCTTTGAAAATTGCCTATTTTGCCATGTTTCATTCACACATGAATTACGGCATAATTTTATGGGGTAATTCCTCCCAATCCATTAAAATTTTCAGAAAACAAAAAAAGGCCATAAGAATTATTATGAACGCGGAGTACAGAGACCATTGCAAACCACTTTTCAAAAGCTTGCGTATCTTACCCCTTCCATCTCTTTACATATATACCACCGTTCTTGAAATCCATAAAAATGAACATTTATTCTCTAAACAGCAGGATGTTCATCAGTATCATACAAGAAATGCTGAACTACTCATAATACCGTACTTTAGACTAACAAAGTCCCAGAAAAAGTCCGCAAATATTAACTTTTACAACCATATACCTGAATATAATACAACAACTAAACCCAACGTCATTCAAACTTGAAATTGAGTCATTCATGTTGGAAAACTGTTTTTATAGCACTGAGGAGTATTTAAATGCAACTTTTTTGTTTCGAGTAAATACATTTTTGTCACCATGCCAGGGTCAATTCATTTTTCCGTACACGTGCTTGTTATAGATGTTTTTTTTATTAATTTTGTCATAATTAATCAAGGATTTTATATCAGAATATCTATTATGTGAATCGTTTTTATATTGTATATATAAATATATATATATATATATATATATATATATATATATATATATATATATATATATTGTTATGAAATGGGGTTTTAAAATAATAATTTTTTTTATTTAATTCATTATTATTATCATATGATATTTTCGCACCGCGTTGGGCGCTAATTGTTATATTTATGATCTGTAATTGTATAAAAAAAATTTTTATTTTTGCCCCACGTTGGGCGCTAAATTGTAATGAAATGTGGAATAGCTATTTATTTTCGTTTATATTTATTATTATTTCATTTCTTATAAATATACTTTTTGCACCGCGTTGGGCGCCAAATTGTAATATAATGTGAATTGTAAAATTAAATTGTTGATAATTTTCGTCCCTCTTGGGTTCGAATTGATATGATAGATGAATTATTTTCATCCTGTATAATTTATTGCAATGTAATAATAATTGCTAGCTAACGTAACTGTGGCTTTGTTTTCCATCACCTGGATACCATTTCTCCTTTTTCCATATCATTTGAATTTTCAAATTCGCGCACTTTGTTGTCACATTATCACTCTAAACTAAAATATTTTTCTTTTCTTACAAACTATGTACAATATTTAATGATAATTGTCTCTGACACTTTACCGTTCTTATTTTCTCACAATTTCAAATCTTACATCTAACCATACTGTTACCTGATTGGCTATTGTCATCAAGAAGTTTGTTGTTCTCCCATTGGCTATTTTTAGTTAGATACAATTTCATATACTGTATGTTTCAAGCTTATAATTTTGTTGTTCACATTTTATTCAGGATGATTTTATAAATCTAGACTTTTTTGTTGTCTTTTGGACAATTATAGGTTGTAATCATCTTGACAATGTATGAAAATGATTGCATTATAGTATTTGTATATTTTTATCTATCAATATTATACATAGGCTTCATAAAAGAAATAGAATCTCAAAATAAATGTAAAAACAATTGGAATAAATTACTGGTCTTCCATAACATAAAATATATATATATATACATATATATATATATATATATATATATATATATATCTTTTTTTAGGGACTTTAATCCGTATATCTTGTATAATACTTGTAACTCTTGACTTGCAGCAAACATTCAATGTAAAGTTGTGAAATAAATTCATCTATCTATCTATGAACATTACACACTTCCTTCTCCAGGCACATATTACAAACAAGTAAGAGGTGCACCCATGGGATCTTCCCTTTCTCCAGTACTTGCAAATCAATACATGAAGAAATCTTAGCGTCATTTGATCACAAACTCCTTGTTGGTTCAGATACGTTGACGACATATTCGTCATATGGGCGCATGGCTCCGAGACCCTACATGGATTCCTAAATCATCCAAAGAACATCGACTCCAACATTAAATTCACAATGGAAACCGAAACCGAAAACTCACTTCCTTGCCGCGACGCGCTTATTACAAAAACTAACGATTCTTTCACTCATACAGTATACAAAAAACTAACTCACACTAACCGGTATCCACACGCCAGCTCTCATCACTATCCAGTTCCAAAAAACTCTATTATTCACAGATCTATTCAATACACTGAAGAGGATATCAATTTTCTCCATTATTTTTGGAATTAAGGAGGTGAGACTAATGGAATAAGGGTGAAAGTTGTTCATCTGGGGGAATGAATGGCCAATCGAGAAGATTGGAATTGGAGGGTGCAGTGTTATGAACACCATAAGCCACTGCCTCATCACTGACCTCAGTTTGATGACACAAGTGCTGGAAGGAGACTCTGGATGTAAATTCGAGAGATATAAGGGTAGAACACCTCGAAAAATGGCTCGAGTTGTTAGAACGTCAATTTTAACTCTCCCGCTTCGCTGGTGGAATCAGTCAATCAATAAAGTAAGTCAATCAATGAAGTTGAGTGTTCAGTAAACTGCACAATGTAGTTTGGCGGTGAATTTGTAATGAGTTATTAAATTGTTAGAGCTCGTTATTGTTTTGTGATGCTCTTGGTTAATAGTTTAATTGCTATGAAGCCCAGATGTGAATCATGATTTTCAGCAGCTCCAAACTTTTCGACCTACCGACTTTGTTATGAATAATAGATGAAAAAATTCTATCGCCAACAGTCGAAAGTTAGGAAATGAGAAATAAAAACCCATCCACTGGATTTTCATACCCCTAATCCAAGAAAAATATACTTTATATTCAAAATAATTTCTAAATTAAAAAACTGAATAGAGATTCGTTGACCTATATTCTGGAAACAGTAGTGCAAAGCACTGAGATATACTTTGAAATATGTACAGAAAATGGCACGGCACTCAAGACGAATTATTTGCAAGGAGCGAAATTGCAAGAACTTTGTGTAATTGTTGATTTATATAAACCGAAAACATATGTGAACTCTTACAGATTTGGAGGATGTTTGAAATAACGCGAAAATTTCGAATTCTGCTTGTTTCAATTGGTGCTTTATTGAATCTGATGAAAAAAATTTGAAGGTATTTATGTCGATTTCCTCAACTTGTTGTATCAATGCCAAATCCACCAAGTAATAAGATAACGCGTTTAGTTTTTAAAAAAAATATACAGAAAATTACTTTTGAAAATGAAAATATATGGTGTTTCCAGACATGACATGCATATTTTCGAATAGGAGGGAATCAGACAAGATGAGTCCGTGAAACGTCATTAAATTAAAGAAGTCCATGGTATAAGGAAACGATTCATTATTTCACCTGCTGATTCTTCAACGATCATTTGTTCCATCAAAAAAAACTTGAGAGGTGTCAAGGGACACCCGGATGGAACGAAGTTCCTTTCGATTGATTAGTGAAGGAATTGTAATAAAATTTTATTTTTTTTGAGTTATAATAATAGTTTATATATATATATATATATATATATATATATATATATATGCACTCTGTCTGTCTATTCTTTCGTACACGTCATAGATGCGCGGGACTTTGTTAACACAACAGAGTGTGTGTGTGTATATATATATATATATATATAATGAAAAAGGGATCTTTATTTTGGGTATGCAGTCGTAGGGATGAAGTGAGTATACTCTTTTTTCTATTCGAGCTTTCGAGACTTTATTGACTCTTCTTCAGGAACTCTACAATGATAAATTAAAATGTTTGAGAATTTATACATTTTCTTAAAAAAATTACTTACGAAAGTGAGGTTAACTATTGGCCCAAATCATAAAATTGGCAACACTACCTTTCAAAGATGGTTAATACTTCAATTCCTCATGTCAATCATTATTTTTATTAGACATAAATTTCACTTGATCTTGTCAACATTGTGTTAAATTGATCTCTTTCCTTAATGTACAATCCATAAGTGTTTTTTACATCAATTTTTTATTTATTCATTGTACATTAGTTGTATGTTCTTTATTAATATGTGTTCCATGTATTCACAAGTTTTGCTCGAAGTTAACCTCACTTTCGTGAGTAAATTTTTTAAGAAAATGTATAAATTCTCAAACATTTTGATTTATCATTGTAGAGTTCCTGAAGAAGAGTCAATAAAGTCTCGAAAGCTCGAATAGAAAAAAGAGTATACTCACTTCATCACTACGACTGCATACCCAAAATAAAGATCCCTTTTTCATTAATATAGACAGTCGACAAACCTCAACTTCTTATATATATATATATATATATATATATATATATATATATATATATATATATATATATATATATATATATATATATATATATATATATATATATATATATATATCTCTCGACTTCGTAAACACAACAGCGTATAGGTTAGAACACGCACGGCTTGCTAAATACATACGCATTGATATTGTAATATTAAAATATAATTTGCTTTTAAATTTATTAAAGTTATGACGCGTACACTTGCTAACACACACAATAATGGAGAGATTATAACGCGTATGACTTGGTTAGCACAATAGTAAAGAGAGGTTATAATGCGTACTTGCTAAAAATACACAAGCATTTATTATTGTCTGTATAAAATCTCTACTTACCTAACTCCATCAGCAATATCCGGAACTTGTTCAGAAACACTGTCAGGATTCATTATTGTCATTATTTTTTATTATGTACAAAAAACCTGTAAACACTCAACAAAAATAATCGTCGCGACACCACACTGTTCAATGTGAAATAGAAAGACGAAACGAAAATAACTGGCTTGCTTTCTATGAGAGAGAGAGAGAGACAGACAGAGAAACACGCGCACGCCGCACGGCTTATAACCATAGCGAAAGTCTCGTTACAACTTTTGGTCTTAATTTATTCCGTCTAGCCCTCTTTCATGCAAGATGCAAGATGAGGTGAAATAGTGAACTTTTTCACCTCATCTCGCATCAAGTCCAAGTCAATTTCCGAGAATTTCCATAGAATTTGAGATCATATATTATTTGTTCCTGACCACTTTCGGGCAAAATCCTATAATAGATAACTTGACAGCTTTGTATTGAAAAATGGAAGTGGATCATAATTGAAAAGTGGATTTGAAGAATGTTGGAATGGATATGATTGAATAGTTTGATTGAATTAATCATTTATATCAGCGTGTCCATGAAGCATTCTGTATAAGGGGAAATATTGCTGTGTGGAAGTGAATGATATCAGTTTTTCAACCGACCAAACCAAAAAGGATAAGGTTCTCTAGTCGACGCGTATATTTTGTTTTATGTATGATCACACATAACTTTTCACGATTCCGATGATTCTGTTCTCATTGGATAAGGTGTACTTTGCAGTTAGTCCCATTTGAATATGAACAGAAAAATCCATCCCTAAGGGTAGCAAAATGGAGGATATTGATCGTTCACAATCTGAATTTTGGTCCGTTTACCGATTCTATCAGGCATAACTTTGTAGTGGGTTCTCCGATTGAAATGATTTTTTTTATCAGATAGGGTATACCTCATAGTTGATCGTATTTCAATTTGGAATGGAATAATCCACCCCTATGGGTAGTAAAATAGGAGATAATTTTTTTTCACTTGTGAACATTGGCACACATATGTATTTGACATTGACAGATCCTCCTGCATCCGTCACAATAATCACATTCTATAAAAGGATAAAATCATATACAAAGTGATGGAATCAACTAACCAGAACTTTCAAAAATAATTTATATTATATAACAATAAATAGTTAAAGTAGATAATCATTGATTTGTTGGAAATATAAACAGGATGTTCATGAAATCAGATGTGGAATCATTTGCGACTGAAACATAAACTTTAGCCGGGGAAGAAGTTGTTTTCTGTTAGACATTCATAAAAAATCACTTCATTTCAATCGTAGATTTTTCAATTCACAGAAAAATATTTCTATCAATATTCAATTGAGAAAGTTTCCCTTTTCAACATGGATAATCATATTATTCAACAGTTAATAGTTGAAGTAATCTAGGTAAGTAAGTATTTTGGAAGTAATCAAAAATTAAGTAGGTAGGAATTAGTAGATTTCAGCCACAAAAAATTGAAAATAAAAACTTTTTAACAAAAAATTAAACCGACTAAAAAATCAACTAAAAAGCAAAAAATAAAATAAACCTCCTTAGTATTAATGATAATTGAACTCCTAAACTAGTGTGAGTAACTAATTTTAAGTCGGCGCCAAACAAACTATCAATTGAGTTGGGTATTGCGTAAAATGATGGAAGCGAGATGCATAACAGCGTTTCAATTACTTTCCCAGAGTAATATAATGATTTTCGATAATCGTTTGTTTGGTGCCGAATCAAAATTAGTTACTCACATTAGTTTGGGAGCTCAATTATCATCAAAACTAGGGAGATTTATTTTATTTTTTACTTTTTATTTGATTTTTTTGTCGGTCTAATTTTTTGTTTGAAAGTTTTTATTGTCTATCAACGGAGCAGCTCCACTCTGTAGGAAATAGGTGGCCAAAACGTATAGCGACTAAATAAAAAAAAAAATTTCTCAATATGCTCATGGTGGATGTGAAATTATGTGAACTATGTTGATAGATAGCTAGAATGCAATCTTAGAAACCTTCGATATTGGTATAATTCATGTGAAGCACTGCTTGTGATAATTCGTGGTACCACCAATCACTGTATATAAGGAAACACTCGCGAAAACAAAGAACTTATGTGGAAGCGAGGAAAGAGAATACTTTCATGTTTCATTTCCCCCCTCAAAAAGTTTCGCAAACACTACGCTCCGTAGAGATTGGAAAATTATCTGATTCTTCATCGAACGATCATATTACATTACCAAACATTGTATAACACCGTGCACCGGTATGAGGTGTGATGCTTGGGAATCAACATCAAGATTGCTCAACTCTTGTCTTCCACCTATTTGAATTAAGCATGATTGGAGATGATGAAGTAGAAATGACTGTGGATGACATTACTTCCAAATGAGTTGGATGTGATGAAATTGGAATTTTCCTTCTCAAACCTGTGATAAACGATATTTTTCCAGCCCTTAGCCACATCTACAACTCATCATTACAGATTGGTCTCTTCTCACTCCATGGAAGCAAGCTAGAATTATACCCCTTTCCAAAAAACTGCAAGTCATTGATGTGTCAGACTTCCGTCCAATTTCGATACACATTATCAAAAATCTTCGAAAAAATCATCCACTCCCAAATCATATCTTATCTGAATGAACACTCCTCACACAACCCCCAATCAGACTTTCGTTGAGAAACACAGCACAGCTTATATTAGTATGGTAATAGACGGAAAGCAAGTAACAGTGTTGGTGCTGCTGAACTTAAGTGAAGCGTTTGACACCATAGATTTTGACATATTGCTAGCTAAGTTACGCCTCCTACTTTTTCCTCTGAATAGTTTCTTTGAGTCTAATCGCGAAGGAAGGAAAATATCAGTTAGTGTTGATCGGAGTAGCTTTGATTGGATGGGAACTGAGATAGGTGTTCCACAAGATGGTGTTTTGGGATTCTTTTTTTTACACGCTTTATATTAGCTTCACTTGTATGTTTGTTTGATTGTAACCGACTCCTTTGGGCGCGATTTTGACCCACTTCCAGACGTACGAATGATTTGAAATTTGGCAGGTGTACATAATTCCGGTGACAATGCATTTAGAAATTTTTGTGTGGAAAAAAACAAAATGGCGGCTCCAATATGGCGTACGAGTTTTGTGATTATGGTCCGATTTGCTTCAAAATTGGTATCTGAGGGTGTTCGTGGTTGGAGATTATGATTCTTCTATCAAAATTGAAAAATTCAATATGGCGGCTTTGAAATGGCGGCCGAATTCTGTGATTATGGTCTGATTCTATTCAAAATTGATATGTGGGGGTTTTTGGGATCGTAGATTATGATTACCTAATTCAATAAGATTATTCCATTTTTTAATTTGCAAAAAAATAATAAAAATACTAGTTTAAAAAACGCTAAAAAAGCATGCTTTTATAAATGAACCACATTTAAAAGTAGGAAATAAATAATAGTTTAAAAAAACTAAAAAACACGCTTTTATAGAAAACCAGACTAAAAAAATAGAAAATGGGAACAAAATTTATTTTATTTAAAAAAAAGCGTGGGGTGCATGGTATCAATAATTATATAGTACATTACAGCAGTAAAGTAAGAAATGTCTTAGATCACAGGGAATTGTTGGTCGAGGCGATACCATGTACCCCACGCTATTTTTTTAAATACATTTTTTTCTCAATTCCCTTTATATTTCTCCTCTAACAAGTCATCTTCATCGCAACTCTCATCCATTCTCAGACGACAATTGTATATTCATTCCCCTATTGAGTAGTTTTTAGCAAGTACATAAAATATGAATAGGGACCTCTCCCAAATATCTGAAGTAGCTTTAAGTGTGGTTCTGATCCTCAACGTTGCCAAAACACAAACTCACATGACGCGAGATACTATTTCAAATTGTTATAAAATTCCATATTACAAAAGCGTAACAATTCTCGGAATAATCATGGGATGCCCAAATCTCCGAGACGAGCACAAAATTTTATCACTGCCTACATTCACTTTACCTTTTCAAAATGTTCTTGCCACTTCAAACAAAGAAAATCTTGTTTTATTTGCTACTACTCCCAATCATAGATTATGTGGACGTTGTCTACATGAGAGTTGATACAAATAAATTGCAAAATGCCGGCATAAAATTCCTATTCAATTCGAAGAAGTTCGACGACGTAAGCCATTACAAGCAGCAATTGAACTTACTACCCACAGGCAACATAGACATTAGCATATCCTATTACTGGGGTACAAAGACATAAAAACACACGAGCCAGCTATAGGTATGCTGGCTCGGCAAACTTTAACCTCTTGGCGGCAAAATTCATCAGACGAAAGCACATTCCAATTCAATTCTAATAGTTTTTCGGTCAGATTTTCTCAGATTACGAATCGTAATCCCGCTAATATTACTCAGAGAGCTCCTTTCACCCCTTTCCGAGCTGCCTTGATGAAATATCTACACAACACAGAATAATCTGCTTTCGGGCAGTACAATAGTTTTGAAAAACCAACGCCTACTCTCAATCTTCCAGTTATGCCTGTCCCTCTTGTCCTTCCCTATCTCAATATCCCGTTGTCAGAAATAACATCATTCATTAATGTTATTCGATTATTTTAATGTTTGTTGATTCAATTAATTAAGTGTGGTTCATTCCATCTAACTGATTCCAACATATGTTATTACATCTCATCTTAGTTATAGTCTTCATCTAGATGATAATGGCTTGTGAGGATCGGCAGGAGGATATCGCTTAACGATATGCCCACTTATTGCACCCTAAATAAAATTGTAAAAAAACTATGTTTGCGCAATAAAGAGTTTTTATTATTATACAATTTACTACCTGAGAGCTTCAAAACTATGAGAAATTTGGGAACATGTCATGTTAGTGTTTGGAATACAACCACCACGCATGATTTTCTCAATGATCCCATCGACTTTTTGAATTATTCGGAGATATTCGTCCCACAGAACCCAAACGTGACTACACAGAAGAATATACATTTTTATTTACGATTTATGACGAGAACTTCACTCGAATATGCCGAATTAAACCAAACTAGCCTCAACATAACCAACACGGTTTTATATTTACTCCTGTAAATGAATATGTATGCACATGCATCTATAATAATAATAATATTCATTTACCAAAAATGCACAGAAATATATAATTGAAATACACAGTAATATTCACGAAAAGTACATAGTAATATATAATTGAGTTATGAATCAGTCGTGATAGCCAGTGTGACAAATGAATAACGCGAAACCCACAAAGGCAAAGCCTGAACGTAGGTGATGGATAGTAGTTAATTATGTTATGTTGTAATTTGTAACATCCTGAAATATAATTGTGATGCCTTATAGGTAAACGATTATAATATAACAAAAATCAAAATCCCAATAGAAAGAAAAGAAGGAGACAAAAAAAAAGAAAAGAGGGTTACCTCATACAGGAATATAAGATGCTAAAAAAGAATACAGTAGAACAATATTTATGGACATTTTCAATACTAGAGTAATACTTGCAAGATTACACCCAAGTTAATCAACTATTTGTATCGAATAGTGTAATGTTTTGCCAGTGAAACCAAGAACAAGAACAGGGACATAGCATTTTCCGATACATTTTACAGTCTTATGGTCAATAGTTCTTGATATCAATTAGCTGATGTATTTCCTTCTCTATGTATTTTGAATCCATGTTTTTATTTTGGACTCAGAAAGTGACAAAGAGTTATTCTGTTTGAAATGGAAAGAAATAACACTGTATAATTTGGGAGCCAGATATATTGAGCTTGGTTGTCCAATAGTTTTCAACATTCTTGGAATGTCAATAGAATTCAATTTAAACCTCGTGTTATATTTGTGATCAACACTATTAGCTTGATTAATGTTCTTTCGCTGGTGGAGAATCAGCGTTGAGGCGAAGACTTGTCGAATATTCTTTATTTTTGCTTCTTTATACAGATCATCGCTAGTGTAGGTATAAGGTTTGTTCAACATGATTTACATTATCCATTTTTGTACCTTTTCTAAATTTTTGAGGTGATTATTGGTGACTCCTTCCCAAGCGATTATGCCATGAGGAAGATGTGTCTGGACCAGGGCGTGATGAATTATTTTCGGGATATTTTTCAAAAATTTTAACTTGTATACCAAGTATCTGATTTTTTGTGTCAGGTACTTCATATGTGCATTCCATTTGAAGTGACTGTCCAGCGTGATACCTAGGTATTTTACAGTTTTAGGAGATGTGATTTGTATTTTATTACTATTGATGTTTATATCAATTTCACGATAACCTGGAAGATCAGGTTCATCCCTAGTAAAAGGAAGATATACTGTTTTTTTTTTAATTTATTGTAAGTAGTTTACTGTTGAAGAATTCTACCAGTATGGAGAATGAAGAGACTACTTTTTGTTTCATGGACCTATTTATGATGATTATTATGAAGGTATTGGTTCATTATCATTGTATGACACGTAATATTTTTTCTCTTATACTTCACTTTGTAATTTTTTTCATAATAAACCTATAGTATTATCATCATTATTATAATTTCGTAGAAAGCACATAAATATCTAATTATTCTTCAAATGCATTAAGATGGAGGTAAATTTGTTTTTCCTAATGAAACGGTCTCCAATAAATCTCAAGATTTCTCATTGAATCATAAAGATTCTTGATTTTTCACAAAAAAATTCTTTTATTATTTATATTGACTTGATTCGTAAAAAATATTTTAAATAAAATAATCTGCATTCTCTCCTTGTTTCAACTATAATTGGAATGAATGCGAATGTTGTTCTCTGAACATTTTAGTGAAATCGTTGTGGAAAATCCCAAGCCATTTTGATATGTATTTCCGATGAAATTACGCGAATTACCCTGCACCTTCGCCCCTTTGCTCGAATACCCCATCCTTCAATAAACGTGTAATTAGGGTTTAACGAAGTAAAGGAACCTCTGACATTGACAGAACGTTCACAGATATAGGATATAAATCCAATGGAAGGAATGTGAGAAATTCCTAATAAACATCTGAACTTTGGATAATTTGAAAGTGTGTAGATTGTCCGTAATTTCTTCCAGGGAGAAATGTTCTCTATTATTTGCAGGCATTTGTCTGAAATCCAAGAATTCACAGTTTATATCCAGATTATTAATGTTTGATAACTCTTCAAGGCATGTGGAAGTCAAATAACGGTTTTCGTTATATACCAATGTGACCATCGAAATACCCTTCATATAGTTAAACAATTTAAAATGAGTGGGATGACAAGGTCATCATGTTGAACGCTAATTTAATGACTTCTTCCCATCACCGTGTTGCGACATATTCTTGTTACACACGGAAATTCCGAGAAAAAACCATTGGAATGTTAGATATTCAATTCCATTCCTGCGGCTATTTACAGAAAAACCATTCACGGCATATTATTCTCCACATAAAAGTCTACTAATAAGATCTACTTTCGGATAGAAATAATTTCACTCAATTTTGGGTTACGAAAAAATTCAAAAAGAGATAGAAAATACGTGTACACTCTGTCGGATATATAAAAAAATCTCAGCTAATAGCTTGTCGAACAGTGGATTACGTCTTATGGTTAATCGTGTAGAGAGCAAGAAGCTCACTTTGCAGAGGCATATTGTGAAGTAGAAGAATGAATTTTCATTGTCGGCCCATTCTTCCTGTATTTATAAGAGACGAAGTAGCCTCAAAACGGCCCAATTGATTATAATTCCAGTATTTCACAGGAAGTTACCGGGACCAGACATAATTTACTCAGTACTATTGAAGAAGGGAACGGATTTATTGAATAGGCTCTGTGAAATACTCAGAGGGAGCCTGTTTTTTTTTTAAGGTAATGGAAATCTTTTATTTGCCCCTTGCAGTAGTGTGGGAATCCCTGAGTCAGACATACCCACTAGAATCTCCACTCCCACACTTGATCCTTGTGACCCATTGTATTCTACCTGATAGAAGTACAGGTCTGGGAGATCTCAGTTGATCTGCCACACAATGGCTCTCCACTTGTCCCTCCCAGACCTTTCGTTTTACCACATAATATCCATGGTTTCCCATCAAGTGCCACTTCGAAGTGCCTCCTAGCAACTACAAGTACCACCATGGCTACATTACAGTGCTGGTGGTTCATCTGGACAGTTCCTACCGTTTGTTCAGCACCCTGAAAAGTACTCTTCCGATCCTGAAGAACAGATAATTGACCATAAAGCCAATTACTTCCACGAGTGAGTGGGGGGGAAGTGGTTGTTCCAGCCCTATGAGCCCCCTTGCCCCCTGCCCCCTGCACAGGGCTAAGGCTGATACTTCGGGATTTCGCCCTTTTTCTCGGAACCTTTTTTTTTAGACCCCGGTAATAACATCTCAAGGTTCGTGTAAAGAGTAAGACGCTCAGTTTACAGAATCACGGTTTGAAGTAGGATTATTATTCATTTTCTGCTTCATCCACCCTATATTTCTGAGAACCCTGTTGGATAAGCTCATTTGAACCATCCAAATCATCGGGACCGGACGGGATTTGCCCACAAGGGAACGGAACTACTGCATAGTAGGCTCTGTGAAATACTTAAAGCTAGCATGGTTCTTAGATACATACCAAAGCCATAGATGCAATAGGTTCATCACCAAAACCTGGAAAAACTGGACAGGAAAAGACGGAGTCCCTAAGACCTATAAGTCTCATGTCCTTTGGACTGGAGAAGCTGGTGGATAGGCACATAAAAAACGTTGCACTAGTAGAAAAATCACTGCACTAAGAACAATATGCTTAACAAAAACAGCACTGCACAAACTGGTAGAAAGAGTGGAAAACACGCTGAGAAACAAAGAGGTATTGATAGCGGCCTTTCTAGACAGAGAAGGACCTTCTAATAACACCTCTGTAGACTCAATCATCGGGTCTATCAGATGGAGAAGAATCGAAGAATCTTGCGTTGCCTGGAAAGACTCAATGCTAAGAAACACAACCCTAATGGAGGCGACTGTGGTGGTCCGGGTAGCTAGAGGATGCACGCAAAAGAAAGTTCTTTCTCCAGTCCTGTGGAAAGTTATCATGGGCGAAATACTGGGGTCTCTCAAAAAAAGCATAAAATCCTTGGGTACGTTGAGGATATAGTTGTCCCAGAACTGAAGAAATTCAACACTATGGTTAGAGATCGCATGCAAAAAGTCCTTATCTTGGTAACCAAATCAACCTTCAAGAAGCCACCATAGTAACATTACCTAGAAAACGTGAACTAGAGGAACTGGGACCCATAATACATCGAGGACAAACTATACAGAGCGAGAAAAAAGACAAATATTCCGGGGTGATACTGGACTCAGAACTGATCTGGAACCAACACCTGATGAAAGTGAAAACTTTAGAGGAGAGCATATTGATAGTGGAGACCAAAAACATGAATGGTACACTGGCAGTGCAACGTGGGGGTAAAACCGGTCATACCTGCCAAAGATACAGATGAGGAGTGCTAAAACTATACTAGGTTGTCTGCGTAGGCATTACAGAAGTTCCTCAATGCCCACTGCATTCATCAAGGCACTGTTGAGATTGTATTTCCTTCAGTTGGTAATACAGGAAGAGGCACTGGACAACACGAACGTTGAGACAGGACATATGAGCATCGTAAGCATTGTAACCAGGGACGTGGTAAACCTGAGATCAGATCACATTGCGAAATTATTTTCTTTTGAGAACTGTATGAAACAACACAGAACTCGATACCATTCTACAGGACAATATCTGGTACACATACGAAGGACCGAGTTAAGCTACTCACTAAGTACTCACACTTCTGTAATTCAAGCAGAGGTCTGCGCAATCCTGCAATGCTTGGAGGAAAACAATAGGAGAGCAATAGTAGAGGAGTAGATTTACATTCTCACAGACAGCCAAGCGGCACTGGAGGCTCTGAGTAGCCAGGAAGTGACGTTCCAACTGATATAGACCTGTGAACAAACTCACAAAACCAAATCAAGATGATTTGGTTGCCAGGTCATCAGAGATTTGTGAGGAATAGAAGAATCGATAAACTCGCTAAAAGAGGATCGAAAAACAAACCGGATCCAGGACAGACCCTCAGGATTGCAAAGCGCTCGGCATAAGTATCTGTAGGAGATGGGATAAAAAAAAATACAGACAATACCGAAATGACATTCCAGGAAACAAATACCAGAAATAATACATCAAAGGCCCGTGTCGGAAAAAACAGCATACTTCAAACAGGCAAAATCATTACGGGGCTCATAACTGAACATGTGCCAGGAAAAAAGTACTTTAATGAATTGGGACAGTTCGATGGCGACCTAACATGCAGATACAATGGGCCAGCAGGCCCAAATGTCATCGGAGGTCATGACCAGACGAGCCATTTGGGTGGAGTTTTGAGTGGGTGAATCGGAGGTACAGAGAGTACACAGGCCACAGAACTCAGGAACACCGTAAAGTATTCATAAAGGATTGTCTACATCCCTTTCCCTTTCAAAGAAAAATATATTGAGGAAAAATTTGAAATGAAATATGATTTGTGCTACATTTGTTTCATCTCACTAAATATTGTTGAAATCAAGCGAATATCTCCAAAAGCCGTTCACCATATTGAGTCCACCATTGTGTGTTTGGAAAAAAAACACAATTTTTTTATCAGTGTTCCAAAAAAAACCTTTACACTAATTCACGTTGAGATCAAGCGAATTTCTGAGAACCTGTCTGCCACATTGGATCAGCAATCTTGTTTTCTCAAAAAACTGTAATAAATTCATAATCAGCGACCCAAAAAACTCACGAATATGGAGTGTTGATTGACCAATAGCTTAAATTTTGGCTTGCTTTCCAAGATTTGGGACCACTGTGCATTGTTCTTCATTTTTCAAACTATGCTATACTTCAGAAACTACGTGATTTACCGAAGAATGTTCAATCCCATAATTTGTTCGACTTCAAAATAAGAGTAAAATGAGCTTTTGAAAATTAAAATCTGACCATCGGGTACGGAGATATAGTTTTGAGAAGAAAAGTTTGGCGGACCAAACAACCATGATCTGGATAAATTTGTTGTCCTATTATAGGTGTTCAATAAACCATCGCAATAAAACTTGGGACACTTATAACGGCACACGTGATATGGTGTAGCTCCGCACTACTTACAAAATGTTTTATATTAGCTTGACCTGTAACTATTTACTTGAATGTATGTCTGTTATCAAATCTTGCAACTTGATTTTCACCCACTTCTAAACGTCGGATCATTATGGAATATTGCAGCCGTTTTGAGAAACAAGCACGGTCATTAGTGATCGTTTCGAGTGTTAAAGCGCCGGTCGAATTGTAAACAACGAGCGTGTCGCCAAAAGCTGCACTGTGGAACATGCATTGATATCCAATGGGGAGTTTGAGAGTCATTACTTATAGGTCCAATCGATAAACTGAATAATGCGCTTTTATTTCAACATGAACGAAAAAGTAAACACTCATTTATAATGGAATCGAAAACGTGGAGTGCTTGATATTCCTTGTCTTGAAACTTTGACCACTGAACAACTGTAAAATTAGCGTTTCTGAAATAAAAATATTGGTAAAGACCACGTTAGGATATTTTCACAATATCTATCAGACATAGTTCAACTCCAGCATGGCTTTTAGCGGGGAAGTAGCAGTTTTCTGTTAGATATTACCAAAAAATTTCCATTTCCAGAAAGATAAAATTTTTCAATTTCCAATGTTTTCGTTTTCCACATGAATATATTCCAATGGGATATCTTGAACGATGAAAGATAGTGACCAAAATTTGTCTTCCAGTCGCAGACGATTCCACTTCTGATTTTATACATCTTGTTAGGCTAAATGTTGCGAATCCAACAATGTAATATTTTTTAGAAGATAATTTAACTTTTTACAAAATAAAATGGACGTGGTGAACTGAAGGGCAGCGCAATACTCGGAATGAACTGAAAACATCCTGAATGAATCACAGTTTCTCATTTCCATTCCATAAGTAGGTAAAATGGAGTGGAAAAACACGAATTATTCGATCAGTTTGTGAATGGGGTTAATTGTTTCGATTTCAGAATTATTCATTTCGAACTGAAAGGACACGAGAAATAATCGTGCCCTAGATTTGAAAAAAAACTCTGTTTGGGCCATTTTCATCAATAATGTCCGAGACGTTGATATTTCATTTTTCTTTGATCACAATAAATGGGGATATATAGCATTGTTCTGTGTTCGGAAAAAAAACTCATGTAATTACGAGAACTATCATTATGGTATCATAGGACGGATTTTATAGCATACTATAGGGTGTTCCAGAAATGAGTGCCATAATTCCAACAATGTAGTCATCTTATCAGAAGCAACAATTGAGTATTGCCATTACATTATTCAAACTAACATGTTTGTTGTTTTGTTCATGGCTTGGAGCCTGAGGATTGTATACAAACCTCCATTGAATGATTCACTCTCCGACTTTCATTCACTCAACTGAGGATACCTGTGGCATGTACACAATTTTTATTTTCCTGGAAATTGATACTGAAATAGTGTTCAACTTGTTCCTATATCCTGAGTGTTTCAACTTGTTCCTATATCCTGAGCCACCTGGTATACTGCAGCTCCCGAGGATGAGTGAAAAAAAATATGGAATTTCCTAATAATCATTCTTCGGGTTCCTTCGCTTTTCTTTGTGCGGCAAAGGTGACAAAAACTGTCTCAAATCCCCCGAGTCAAGATAGAATCGTCTCGTCGAAATCCAATATAAAAAAAAAGCAGTGTTAAGTTTAGGGAGCGAAACAAATGTACTGTGTGCTCATGGTCGACTAGCTCTGAAAACTAGGTGAAAGTTCCCGTTAAATTTCGAAATTTGGTATTTCAATCAAATAGAGGTGAATGCCTAAGAAGTCGTCAAAAGAAAGTTAGATATACACCTGTAACGAGTAAGTAAGGACCCCACTTAACCTTCAAGAGGTGCAGGTCGCGCGACACTTCCAAATACGATTAGACCGGGCAGTTATCCACTTTTATCCACTTTTATATATATATTCAGTTCTATCTCAAATATGCCAGCAATTGAAGAAATAACAATTCAACTAGTCTTTGATGAAATTATAAATAGCAAAAAGGAACTGAAGAATGCAATTCAGGCCAGTAAAGCAAGAGTGAGGCTTGACCTAGATGCTTTGAGACATAAAGTCGTGTTGCTTGAAAGAAAAAATACAGAGTTGAAAGAGGAGGACGAATTATTAAATCGAAACCACAAAAAAAATAACCTCATCATTTTCGGATTGAATCCCCTGAAATATTCTGTACAAAGATTAAGAAACTTCTTCAAGTCAACATAACGAAGCCAGAGATAAATGATGGTTTCCCCTTTTGGCCGCACATCTGATTGTCCCATGAAGTTAGAGCTGATATCACATTTGAAAAAAAAACTGATACCACAACACTGCAATAAGCTGAGAGGTTCTTACGTGTCTATCGTTCATGATATGACGGAAATTCAGATAGTGGAAAATAAAATATTGCGAAAGCACCTGAAGAGCCCGGGAGACAGTGTCTAATATTGATTCCATAAGAGGAAATAGATAAGTTGTCAATGATTTCAACTACACCATAGATGAACTGGAACCTCACGAAGGAGAAGAAGAAACAGACATTTCAAACGGAACGAAGGCTTCCAGCGCTCCACATACACCTATTATTACAGAACTATCTGGCCCTACATCTCAGAACATCAGGATCTCACACAAAAACTAGTTCTGGACCGTCCTCAAACGACGTCCCACACTTCATCTGATAGTAAGAAGACATGATTACCCTCGAAGGTTACTCCCAAGTCAAAGAAGAAGCAGTATCAAGGAATTGCGGCTAGGAAAACATTGCATGACAAAGAAAACTTAGGAAGTTCTCTCCGTAAAAATTTTAATTCATAATTGCCTTCAATGTTCTGTATACGGGATTTCGTGTTCAAATCGACATTTCATAATCTCCATTTCACAGGCCAACTTCATTGATACGACGCGACGCCTGGACTATACTAACATTGTGAAGAACAGCTGATAATATTGTAATATAAACACTGAATTAATTAGGATAAAAAAAATTTTTTTTTTTTTATGAAGAACTATTTCCCTATTGTTCTTATAGCAGTAAGGTTATTTATCGTTTTTCTGCTGGAATAACGAAACAATTTCTTCGGTATTAATCTGTTATTTGGTTTGTTCCGTTCCATCAGTAACATTTGAAGTCAAGGATATTAAACTCTATTAGTTTTTTTTATTTGAATGTGCGATCTATATTCACGGGGTGCGCGTTCTCTCACAACATATTTTCAAGTCCAATTTCGATATTTTAGCTCTCACTGAAATATGGCTTCCGTCTGATATTTCCTCCAATGCCGTTGGCATCAACTCATTTTACCTAGTTCGTGCAGATAGAGACTGAAGAAGTGGTGTGGTAGGTTTTTTATTGATAGTTATATCAACTACAAGATTATCCACTCTGAATTAAGTCCTGCTCTTGAACAGCTATGGATTTCGATAACTTTTAGATCAAAAACATACTGCTTTGGCGTGTAGTATCGTCCTCCTAGTGCTGATTCAACCCATTGCTTAAACGAACTGGGGGATTGTGTCGGCAACCTCATCGCCACATGTGATTTTCTATTAGCAGCCGGAGACCTTGATATAAATTAACTTGCTAATGACAGATGAAGCCAAAGGTTCTCTGAATTCCTAAATTCCTTCAACTTCCATCAGCTAGTTACCAGTCCTATATGAATCACTTCTCTCTCCCAAACACTCTCAGATGTTTTATTCGTTTCGGACAAGGTTTTTGATATACAGGGTATTTCGGATCACATGGCTGTTTCATGTAAAATCGATAAAATTAAAATACAGCATCAAGTCAAATTTGTATCCTTTCGTGATTACCGTAACTTCGATACTATTTCCCCCAATATAGATTTGCGAAATATCGAATGAAATAATATATATTTATTGAACAATGTGGATAACATTATGTCATTTTTGAACGACAACTCAATGAATATATTCCACAGACATGCTTCTTATCGAAATAAAAGGGTTAGTAAGCCGTCTCCTACCTGGCTAACGTTCAATATAAGAGAAATGATTTCACTGAGAAACCGCGCATTCAAAAAATATAAGAACTCACACTCCTCTGTAGACTGAAACAGCTACAAAGATCTGAGGAATTACACAACTGGGGCTATCCGTCGTGAAAAGAAAGCCTATCTCAACTTTATCCTTGCAAAGAAAGACTGTAAAAAAAACTTGGAATACACTCGGATCTCTTGAAGTTCTGGGGGATAAAGCCACCTCTGGAATCCCGAATGATTTGAAAGACGTGAATCGCATCAATTCATACTTCAACATAATTTCACAGCCAATCAGGTCTGCATACCAGACTTCTCTACTTGACCGCTACAAAGTACAAGAAAAGTCCGGTAACCTGTCTTTCTTTTCTACCGTAACTGCACACACGATTGAAACGTACCTCAACAAGATAAAGAGTAAAGCAACATGTTCCGATAACATTTCCATATAACCCACATTATCAACTCAATAATAACTTCGGCACAGTTTCCTGACAAGTGGAATAGCGGATTAGTTATACTGTGACAGTGTATACGGTTCAGCTTTACGTCAAAATGATTGTCACCGCCTACAACGTATACAAAATAATTGCCTGAGGTTTTCTTTCGGCATTCGTAAATACGACCATATAACTGAGCCGATGAATAAATCAGGTTGGCTGAATCTAGAGAAACTTAGGAAATTACACCACCCAACAATTATTCACAAAGTCCTAACAATCCAACGGCCAGATTACCTTTTCGAAAGGCTAAAAACATTTCCGGACCTGAACATATTTTCCACTCTTAATAAAACAACTCTCATCATTCCAAAGCACAAAACTTAATTTTTCACCCGAAGCTTCTCGTACAGGGCACCGAAATGATATAACTCACTACCCAGTGAATTCCGATCCTACTCATTGAGTAATTTAAAAAAAAGACTGAAAGTTCATCTTGGCAAATAGACTGTCTTTGTTCGAACAGACTCGGCTAACCTCATCCACTGATCTATTTATTACTGAAAAGTTGTTACTAGAAAGTTACTACTACTATTTATTCTGTTCTTGAGAGCGTTCACTAGCCTGAGATTCACACAGAGCTACTTCACTGACTTTCATATTGTTAACATTTTGTTCATTTTTATTTCTTTTTTTTTACATAAGGTTGAGATTAAAGAGAGCTCTTGCTGACACTCCGTACTTATTATTATTATTATAATATTATTATCATATTTTTATGGTAAATAAAGACGTATCATTATTATTATCATTATCATTATAAATGATCAGTTTCCACTCATAGTCTTATTGTGGCTAGATCTCATCCAATTCAATGAGACAAACAGCAATTGAACTCACAAATCGACTCTACATTTCATAAAAAACCAGGGTTTCGAATGTTTCACAGTTCGCCATTTTCATTTTATCTGGGTCCTACTCTCATTTGGTGACATTTGAAAATGATTGATAATATCGTTGTAGCATTTACTCATATAAAAATAATTTCATCTGTATTCAACGGCAAATATCATAAGCACTCTATTTTTGAAGGAACGTTCGTATAATGAAGTGCCCTGCATTGAAAATATTATCGCGGCAGCATTGTTGCCATTTTTGGAGGTGACATTACATCCGCAGATTAACGGAAGTGACATCGTCAAATATCAAACCTCAAATGAAAACTTCTTGAATGGGTAGAAAGGGGTCCTAGTGACCTCTGGACAAATTTTTCATATGATGATTCTTGGACTCTCTAGAACCTATATGGCCAAAAAACAAGGCGAAACGTCACCTCAGAAATCGGAGTTCTAGTGTCCGATTTTGAGGTTACAAGGAACCCCTTATCTATATTATTCATCTGTAGTTGGTATAACAGTTTCTTCGAGACAAAAGTTAGTCACTCTTTTCCTAGAATTGAACATTATGGGACAGATAAACTGTGAGAAACGAACGAATTTTGGTTCAATACGTCATCTATTTTCCGGCAATAGTTTTGCTTAGACGTGCCATGGCTTATTTTCCATTTCAAAGATGAACTCTATACATAACTATAAGCTTTAATTTTTCGAATACATCAATATAAAAATTGAAACCTAGTTGAGTCATGTTCACGTCCTTGTGAGCTTTTGTTCAATATATTTGAGAGATATTTTGAAGCAGATTTTCTAATGATTCGATGATGGAATTTCAGAATTAAATCAAACCAAAAGGAAACCTTTTTTCTTTATTCGAGTCAGATTGTATCGAAATATGAGAAAGCGTTCGGAGAAATTCGAGGATAGGAATGGAAACATGAGAAGGCATGTCAACTACTTGAATACTGAAAATATATTTGACTTACTTGAAGGTTCAAATCCGGGGATGAAATCTGGGCAAGACTGATTTGCTACTTTTCCAGCTGGCGTTTCGGGCCAACAAGACCAACCATCGAAAAAAACTGGACATGTCAGCACTGAAAAAGAAAAACATCTGAGGACTACTACACTGATTAGTAATAAGATATGAAAGTGTCATGATTCATCACGAAAAATATTTGGATTTGTCGCATTATTGGACCACCACTACAATAGTGTATTGTACAACAAGTGCAGAAAGATGCTACTTTCAAAAAGTTGCGGCATGAGCTCAAGCGAGGGTCGAGATTCAAACCAGTGAAAAATTGCATTTCTGCAAGTGTTACCCATTATACTTCTTCTACATACACACTTCTTGCTGGAAATAAAACTAAATGCATTCCCAAATAAATATTTATTATAATAATGAATTTAATATTTTCAAGTTCAGTTAGTTGTTTCTACTAATCTTATAAATCATTGAGAAACTAATAAAAAAAAATACCCAAAAATTGATAAATGTCATAATAAATAGAATGTGTTGAGAAGGAAAACATTCCCAAAAGGAAATTCAATTGAGAATGTTTCCCTTTTCAACATGAATACCCCACAAGAGGTTATCTTGACGATGGAAGATAGTGACTGAAGTTCATCTTTCAGTCGCAGATGATTCCACATCTGATTTTATGAACATCCTATTCATTGATTCAAAATATAAAATGTGGTTGCAAAATGAAAACAATTTTGAAATAAAATTTCGGAGAGTGGTAACAACCTACGGTTGTTATGTATTTTTTTTAACCGACGAAACCAAAAAGGAAAAGGTTCTCTATTCGACCCGTATATTTTATGTTTTTCCATCATATTTTTTTATGTATGATCACGCATAACTTTTTACTGAAGCGTCCGATTCCGATAATTATTTTCTCAGTGGATAGGGTGTACTTCGTTTTGGTCCCATTTGAATTTAAAAGATGGAATCCACCAGTAAGGGTAGCGAAATGAAGGATATTGATCACTCACCCTCTGAATTCTGGTCCGTTAACCGATTCTATCAGGCATAACTTTGTACTGGGTTCTTCGATTTGGATTATTCTTTTCTTTAATATATAGTGTATACCTTATATTTGGATTCCGGAAGAAATGAGCCACCTTTATGGGTAGACAAATAGGGGATAATTGATTTTTCACTGGTGAACATTAGCACACACATACGTAGTTGACAATGACAGATCGCTACTGACATTATTTTTGTTCCGTCAAAATCAGTATATTTCATGGGAGGATGGAATGATATACAAAGTAATGAAATAAACTCACCAGAACAACGAAAATAATTTATATTACAACAAATAGTAAAAGTAGATAATAATATTATTTAACTGGTAATAGTTGAAGTAAGGTGGGTAAGTAAGTATTTTGGAAGTAATAAAAAAACAAGTAGGTAGTAATTGGTAGATTTTAGCCACAAACAATTGAAAAATAAAAACTTTTTAACAAAAAATTAAAACGACGAAATACGGAACTAAAAAGTAAAAAATAAAAACTTTTTAACAAAAAATTAAACCGACGAAAAGATCAACTGAAAAGCAAAAAAATTAAATAAACCTTCTTAATGATAATTGAGCTCCTAAACTAATGTAGGTAACTGATTTTGAGTCGGCGCCAAACAAACAATTATCGAAGATCATTATCTATGAAAGAAGTCATCAAAACGCAGCCGTGCATCTCGCTGCCATCATTTAGACTAAGAAGGTTTATTTAATTTTTTGCTTTTCATTTGATTTTTTCGTCGGTTTAATTTTTTGTTTAAAAGTTTTTATTAAGTTAAACCCAATCATAATCGTGGCATTGAAATTTTCTTGAGGAAACTTGTAGGGAAAGCGAAACGACCTGGTAAAATTGAATTCACAAGCGAGCCCGACTCATAGGCAACCAAACTTAAGGCATTCTTCGGTTAAATCAAATATACATGTCGGTATGGAGCAAGAAGGTCCCACACATTACTGTATCTGTATTTATATGTTTGTCGATGCAATGATTCGTGTAAATTCGCCATGTGCAGTGATGCGTGTGATTTTGCGCGGTGTGTTGGTGCGTTGGCCCATAGAATTCGATGGTGCTTAGTCCAGGCATGCACCGACAGACATATAAATAGGTAGGTATTCAGTATTCACCTGATGACGATTGCAGACACAAAAGCAATTAAAACGTTTCGAAAACTCTTGAATCCATCAAGACGATCAACAACACCTGTTTTTTTGGGATGAATTTCATTTAGTCGGGTCAGGCCAAGAAGACTGAACAAATAAATTTGGTTGAATTAATTTTTTTTTTTTTCGTGCATAGTCTATAAGCTTTAAACAAATGAACATACTGATGAATAAAAATCACTAATTTAGAAATAAAGAGGTTGTTCCATATATCTGTAATTTGGGCATATAACAAGATGATGACGATTGAAACTGAAAGGTCCCAAATGTAGTTGTGAGATATACACACGGAAAAAAAAGATTTGTTAATTCAACCAAATTCATTTGGTCACTCTCAGTGGCTTGACCTGACTAAATTAAATTTATCCCAAAACACAGGTGTATTCGATTGATGGAACGGATATAGTATGGTAAAAAAATGGATTTCTCAATGCAATGCTAACATTCCTTTGATTTGATTATATGCTCATCTATTGAAACAATCTCCACCTCATATTGAATGAAAATTCGTTTCAACACAAATAAACAACGGAAATAGATCACAACTATGGAAATAGATTAATTAAAATAAAAGAATATTATTTTGGTTGAATTATATGCATTAGAACTAACCCTGACTTGGGTCCGAATAGCAAAGCCAACTCATTATCGTTGCGACGTCTGGACTTAATTGTCTGGTGTAGGACCTAACGCTCGGTTGTCATATTTGTCAATTCAGTGGATTCACAAATTAATTATTAATTTGAATAAATATGTTTGGTGAATAGATCGGCTTATTTTGTTGAATTTACATTTTATTGAATTTATCAATTCGACATAAATACTTGTATGTGAATATTTTTGTTAAAGCAATCAGCAAATTTTTGAAACAACATTTCTGTCAAAATGAGTTATGGATACAGTTGGCCGAATAGGATATTTGTGTTGAAAAGGGAAACATTCTCAATTAAATATTGATAGAAATATTTTTCTGTGAATTGAAAAATCCACGATTAAAATGAAGTTATTTTTTGTGAATGTCTAACAGGAAACAACTACTTCCCCGGCTAAAGCCACGCTGGACATTGAACTACAGCTGATAGATATTCTGAGGAGGCCCTAACTCAAAAGAAACAATCTGAAATTGATAACTTGCATTTTCATTAAGATAGTTATTTTATTTTCTATTCCAGTCTTAATTAAGAACTCATGAAGATGAATGAGGCAAACAAGAATGTTTTCCACAGGAGAGTACTCACCAGAAATCATTCGTTACATTGACGCAGGAGAGACATCGCATTCACTAGGTCTTCAATACATTTTTGTCGACGAAAATCTATTTCACGCTTCCACGATCATCAGGAAGACCGGAAGAAATCGGAAACACATTTTCAAGAAGCAATCTCACTTTGCAAAGATGGAAAAAGTAAGATTCATTTCTTTTGGAGAGACACTTTGAAATTAGTGTTTTCTGACATTAAAACCTGTCATGGCGTATGATAAATTGATTTGTTGAAAATATAGACAGGATGTTCATAAAATCAGATGTCGAATCATCTGCGACTGAAAGATAAACTTCAGTCACTATCTTCCATCGTCAAGATAACCTCTCGTGGGGTATTCATGTTGAAAAGGAAAACATTCTCGATTGAATATTGATAGAGAGATTTTTCTGTGAATTAAAAAATCCACGATTATTTTTTGTGAATGTCTAACAGAAAACAACTACTTCCCCGGCTTAAGCCACGCTGGACATTGAACTACATCTGATAAATATTCTGAGAAGGCCCTAACTCAAAGGAAAAAATCTGAAATTGAAAGTTTGCATTTTCATTCAGATAGTTTTTTTATTTTCTATTCCAGTCTTAATGAGGAACTCATAAAGATGAATGAGGCAAAGAAAAATGTTTTCCACACGAGAGTACCCACCAGAAATCATTCGTAACATTGATATGTGGTTCATGCAAATAAGTTTCAGTTGATTGAAACTTTAAATTTGATCCAAAACCAATAAATAATTTTGAGATTATATTTTGTCGTGCATATACGACACTTTTATTTGTTTGATTCGAATAAATTTCATTTGATCCAAAAATTTGTTTTTTTCTGTGCAGCTATCGTATTTTTCAAGTTCCTCTACGGACTCTTTCCAGCGAAATTTGTAGGAGAAAGAAATGGTTGTTTTGCTCATACCGTTGGAAGCACTTGTTTCCAAAGATCTTGTGTTACCAAAAACTTTGTCTCGCGAAATGAACTTTGAATCTGTCCCTGTTTGGTGGTGTACAGTCGGCTGCATTGAAAATATTTGTTACAGTGTCAAACTCAGCAATTCGAATGACAAATATGTTTGTCATTTTGAAGTTTCAGACAAGAAGATAATTTGAACTGTATTATAAATAGTCCTTTGATGCATGAACTCGAACTGTTGAGTATTATGATCAGTTACAAAAACCTGTGCCCATTGAAATTTTGATCGGAGCTGATGTCTCGTGTGAACTATTGACGGAAGAGACATTCATTCAATGGTGGGTTGGTGGCAGTTGAAACCTCTTCAGGATGGACATTGATGGGAAAAATCCCACAATCATATATTACGCGCTCTTTATTAATGTTAGTTATATTTATGTTTTCTGTCAATTTATAGATTTTCGAATTATGAGAATTGAATGTGCTTGGAAATACTGATGGCAATGAATGAATGAATTAAGAGGGGAGGAAGAATTAGTGATAATACATTCCATTCAAACAATCATTTTGAACGATAGAGGGAGGCACAGAAACTTTAGATATTTTTGTGAAACCAAAAACGCAGTCAATTCCAGTTTTGAAATTATTACCATAATTGTGAGTCAATTCATTATCCAGAGACGTGAAGTCAATGAATTAAGTCAAATATCTTCAATATCATTCATGAAATCTGGAATTCCACAGTGTCCGCTTTTCATGAAATGTATTTTTCATTTGCGTTATTTTTCCTTGATACTTTGCGATATGATTTTTTTTCAGTCTTGAGTGAAATTCGTTAGATGAGAATTTGATGATAATTCAGATTCAGATAAATTATTGATAGGGGGAATAACCGGTATCAGTTAATTCTGGTAGATTTTGTCTATAGCTTATCTCATATAAACATCACTTCCATCATATTTTTCCATGGCTGGGATTCTTCCGAGGAATATAGTATTATGTGGAGAGGAAAATCAGATGATCCAATTCGACTATGTAGGTTCGTGTTCATCCTATTTGCCCGATCCCATTTACGAAGCGCATTTCATTTCAGAATATGAAACCTGTTTTCATCCGTATGTGTATGTTTTTCCACATTCTTCGATGAACGGAGAAGAGTATTTTCACATCAGTATCTTATCGTTATTGGAGTCAAATTATTCATGGCGATTTGTTCTACTCCATCGATGGAAATGAGGAATGGATATTCATTCACTTTATTGTTCTCAAGAAACATTTCTGTTTATAAAGGGATTTAACAAAATGTACATAAATAGAAGGTGAAGTTCTAATTGAAAATGACTTGTACTAGTTTATCAAATTGTAGAAACCAAAAGCTGTCGAATTTGAAGTAATGATAAAGAAACATATTCATTGAGGATATAATATTTTTTGAGGGCATGCTTGAATTTGTTTTGAGTTTTTATTTCCTTCAACTGACGTGGAATTTTGTTATATATATATATTTATTATATATATATATATATATATATATATATATATATATATATATATATTCCATCATGAAATATTGATCTTTTTCCTTAGTTGGATTTGAAACGTATTGAATCCAGATAATTCATATGTCGTGTTTGATGACTGTGAATATTTGAAATCTGATTGGAAGCCAAATCTGAATGTTTATTCCTATTTTGACAAAATGAATAAAAACAGAAATTTTCAATTTGCATAATGAACGGAGATTCAATTTTGGTTTGTATAGATTTCTTGATGATTCTGTAAATGGTAATTTATATATGCATTTTATTGATTTATTTTGCAAGGTTTGTAAGGGTTTTATAGTAGAAATGGTAGCTGTTTCCCAAATATAGATGAGATATTATAATTTTGAATGAATTAAACCGGAATAAATAATTCTCAAATATTTGAGAGGGGTATAATGTCTGATCCCGAATGAGATTCCAATAAGAGGTGATTTTTTCTCAGATTGTTGATATGAGTAGACCAAGATATATAAACCTGAGAATTTTGTATTTGATGTATATTTTATGATGGAATTATTGTATCTTAACTGAAGCGATTCGTTATCGTTGCTGTTGGACTCGATTGTGAGTGAATATAGGGAACTAAAACTGAATGATCTCTAACTTTCAATTGTTAATTGTAAAGTCGGGACCATTTCAAATATTCATTGTTCATTCATTCAACAACACATCACATCAGTCAATCGGCTATCAGCAATAGGTTTGTCGGAATGATTCTAATTCTTATTAGGACCAATAAATGTTTTGAATTTGAAATAATATATTTTGTATATTCCATGATGAAGGTCGTTGCATGAGGTGTGTGTGACCCAAAAGAGTTCGAGTGATGGCTTATTGATAGAAACCTCTGGTTCTAGCCATGGTTGTAATGCTGAATGAATATTTCTATATTCACTTGTATGAAAGACCTTGTTCTTATGCACGAACTATCCAATTTTTCGGCTGTTTCACCTGGCTTGTGCTAGTAAGCTCTATTTTGTATCCAAAATTCATTGATGAACAGATAGATGGATATTTATTTCCATACTGATAAACAGTGAAATGGGGAATTTAAAAAAAAGTACAATACAAGACACACAAGTATATAATCACAAAACGAAATAAATAGTATGAAAAGTAAAGCAAGGATAGTGTTTATTACTTAGGTTCAAGTTCTTTCATGCTCAGATCAAGATACTCTTCAATCGTATAAAAACAGTTTTTCAGTAAAAAAGATTTGATTTTATTTTTAAATTGATGAAAGTTCAGACACCTCACACTTGAAGGAATCCTGTTATACAGATGCAGATTCAGAGAGTTTTTTTGTGACATCTGTGGTCTGGACTGCGAGTGGAGTGATGATGGATTTCAGATTGAACGATATATTTGTTTTTACCTCTATGAATTTTCAGTAAAGATGAATATATAAATAACGTAGGAAGTGGCATGAGTTGAAAACTAATAATGTTCGCGAAAATTGACTCCCGCCATTAGTCTTATCACCCTTTTCTGTAACATTAAAGCCTCATGAGAGTGGCACAATCCACCCCATAGTAAAATACCATATGACAAATGACTATGGAATAAACCAAAATAACATGATTTGAGAACATGTCAACTGACAATATTCTTCAAACGTTGGATCAAAAAGGTGATACTAAATAGTTTCTTTGCTAGTAACTCGATATGAGGTGCCCAGTTCAATCTATCGTCTAATTGCCCTGATTGGCATTAGAATTCGAAAAGACAAGAACAGACTGATTTTTTTATATTAATTTTGAGTTTATTTTATTTGAACCATGTTTGGACTGAATAAATAATATCATTCGATAACTTCTCTGAATTAGCACTTTGACAGTTGAATGTTGTGTCATCGGCGAAAAAAACACTCTTTGTCATAAAAGTATATAGTGATATAGATCGTTCATATATATATATATATATATATATATATATATATATATATATATATATATATTTGAAAGAGGACAGGGCCCAGAACTGACCCTTGAGGAACACCATGAGTAATAACATTACGATTTGAGAGTTCATCTCCCATTTTGACACTTTGGGAACTTTTACTCAGGTAAGATTGAAAAAGTCGATAGCCAAGTCTCCTACCCCATGGTAATATAATGCTTGCAATAGAATATTATGCAAAACACAGTCGAACGCCTTAGAAAGATCACACAACGTACGTTGTGAGTGTTTACCTTCCTCCAAGCACTCGACAGTATCAGACATAACTTTTAGAAGAGCTTGCGTTGTGGATCAATTTTTTCTGAAGCGAAATTGGCCTGGACACAAGGGAGAATTGCTTTCTAGAAAGTTGTAAAGTTGTTTCTTAAGGATTATTTCAAAAATTTCACCTATGATTGGTATAACAGATATAGGTCAGAAATTGTTTAAATTATCGGTGCTTTCCTTCTTCGATACTTGCAAGATATCAGAGTACTTCAAAATATTCGGAAATATTCCTGCAGAGGAACAGTCATTGATTAGAGCAGCTAAAGGTTCGGCAAGAATATCCGCTACTGATTTGATAATTTTGCTGTTCAGTTCATAAACATCAAATGCGTCTGACTTCTTCAGGCCAAGAATGATGTCATAGACATCATCTGGAGTTACAAGATTCAGATGAAAATAATGTACCGGAGTTTTGATTGCTTTTAAATGGAATGTAGGTTAATGAGGTAAATTAGGCAGTGCAATCATGGTCTTTTCAGCAATTGAAGTGAAGTATCCATTGAATTGCTCCACCGAATTCAATGAATAGTTGTTATAGGTTTCAGTTTCACATATTTTCATTATATTTTTATAATCACAGCTCAGCTTCTTGTATGCATTCAGAAAATAATTATCTTCATCAACATCGTGTATAGTTGTTAAAGCATTGAGAGTATCACGCATTCGTTTCAGTTCCTCATTCATACAAGAGACTGGTTGTCTTTCAGAAACGTTGTCGTTTATTTCAAATTTGTTTCACCCTAACAGCCAGAATTGAAAAAAGGCCATCAATATTTGAATAAATGAATAAATCTCAACATTCGAAATAAATCATCCCATTGATTACACATTTACTGTCTGGAAGAAAAATAAAACCCACGAACGACGAGTTGTGCGGATCCTTCAGAAATACGAATTATTATGAGTTCCTACCAAACATTTTAAACTTTGCCAATCATAAAAACCAATTCTTCTTTTCTTCCGCTCCATTACTTTGTTCGTCCTCCCCGTAGACATTGCAGCTAAATGTTCACTTAAATTTTAGACATTTCAGCGAAAATTTGGTTTCCTTTTTTCCATTCGGGACGAATCCTTATTCTTTCACTCCTTGTTGGAATTGATTACAGCAAATAAACACTAAACTGGGTATATTACACTTTCTTCGGCACCATACTTGTTTCAGTCGTACACAAGTATTTCATTATTGGGAAATATACTGAATCAGTGAAAAAAATATATTATAATACAGTATTTAAAGATCATTCCACTGCACTGTTTGTGTACACATATTAGATATTTGGGCGACAAAGCATAAAATTTATTCGTTGACTACACGGCTCAACCCGGCTTTGACAACAGTGCTATACAGTACTATTAATATCAGTCTGCGATTAAATCAACAATTTTTCTCTAATATTTGCATAAAAGTTCGTACAGTAGTACTGAATATCAATCTGTGTGCTAACATACTGTGAGTATAAGCCGTTTCATTACCCTTCTTGTGAATAAAACATACGGTACGGTCATTATAACTTCCAAACCAAAACAGCTGATTCACGATATGACCTTTAGGAGGACAGGTTCGCACTCAGCTATTACACACTAAGTTTCCTGGATGACAGAAAATCCATCTGAGACTTCTGACTACAGGAGCTCTCAAAATCAAATTACTACCAATAACACATATTCCGCCGCTCTGACAAAACAGCAATATCCAACCAAAGATATTCTTTTTTTGCCGGTAGAAGGAATACGATTACAGGATTATATCATACCTTTAGAAAAAAAATTTACTACAGAAAATTCGTATCCTCATCATGGCTCTCTGACAACCGGATATGCATGTACCTGTCTAACAAAGAAACAGTAGATAACTTTACGGAAAACAAGAATGACAGTATAATTATGAATGGTAAAACAGTGGAAGCCCGGAGATATATCACCCCATCTGAAAGATTAGTCCTATCCAACGTATGTCCTATGATCCCCAACAAAATACCAACCAAAGAACTGGAAAAACATGTTCTCAAACTCCTTCACCCAATGGCTTTCCTCAGAACCAGCCCCTCCGTCCCAGAATACAGTCACATATACAGTTTCAGACGACAAGTTTTTATCAACCTAGAACCACGTTCAATCCCAGACTGTCTAGTTGTAAACTTCGACGACACATCCTATCGAATATTTCTCCCAAAGGACAATCTCATATGTTTTTCCTACAAGAAACAAGGCCATACCGCGGCACATTGTAAAACCACCCCCCCAATCTCTCCTGATTCCACCAGTTCAAAACATCTCTGAAAGACCTACTCTACTCTCTGAACCCGAGGAAGAAATAAGGAAAAACGCATCACAGAATAACAAACAATATCATGAAGAAATGGTCACTTCACCAGAAACAGGTACCATCCAAGCTGAAAATAATGATATATTATTTCCAAACCCTTTCATCAAACCAGTAGACAAAATACCAACCATTTAAAAGCCTGAAACTAGTAAGAACTTTATTTCTGCCAATGAACCAGCTGAGCCAGCGAAAGATAACATAACCACTCACTCACCATCGTTCATTCTCAGCTTCACCCAAATAACAGATATATTCGACAATGTTTATGGATCCTCGGAACCCATCAATATAATACCTTATTTGACATGCTAACTGAAATATATCCACTATTCAAAAAATGATCTATAAAAAGCAGATGCACCAAACTCAAAAAGAAATTACACATCTTCAAATTGAACAAGATGATAACCACTCCGATCTTAAAAGTGATTCTTCACAGAACACGACCTAATAAAAACGCACGAATAACTTACCTGAATTTCCGAATTAACATTCAACAATATAAGTGTACGAAAATCCCTCTCCTCAATACTGCAGTGGAACATCAGCGACTACTATAACAACCTCCCAATGCTTCAAATTCTAATATCAGAACGAAAAACGGATATCATATGTCTTCAAGAAATAAATCTCAAGCGCAAAAATGAAACAGTCTTAAGAAACTTCCGAAATTTCTGTAAAAACCGTAAGAACCGTCATAGAGCAATTGAAAGCAACATCGAAGCCATAGCATTGACAATAGAGGAAAAGGGTCCTATTAGTATATGTAGTATATACCTACCACCAGGAGAAGTAATAGAAAAACAAGAGTTAATAAATGTATTTGAACAAATTCCTGAACCTCGGATCATAGCTGGTGACTTCAATGCTTTCAACCTCTGATGAAGATCATCTCGTATTGACTTGAGGGAACGAATAATCGGAGAAATCATAGAGCAATTCAATTTATCTCTTTTGAATGACGGCAAACCTACGAGACTCAGTATCCAATTTGTTGACCTCACTTTATGTGGATCTAACACTTCACCGAAATTATCATGGGACAGATTAGACTATACTCATAGCAGTGATCACTGTCCCTCAGTAGTCGACAACAATGAAGCAATTCCTAATAACTACGCCCTTTCTCCAAAATGGAATACAAAAACTGCAGATTGAGATAAATTCTCCCAAATACTAGACTCAAAGATGAGGTTTTGGGAATCAACCACGAACATCGATGAATCCCTCGATAATTTCTTGAGTGTAATCATAGAAGCATCCGAATCAATGAAAAAAACGCAAAACATCAAACACCACAAGTGTACCGTGGTGAAACAGAGAGTGCGAACAGTCAATTAAAGCAAGTAAAAGGGCTCTCAATAAATACAAGAGGAACCGAACCCCAGAAAACCGACTTGAATTCATGGAGCTCAGAGCTAAATCTCGAATTATCGTGACACGTCAATTTTGGAGAAAATTCGTCTCAACAATGAATAGCTCAACACCTATGACTGAGGTTTGGAAAAATGTTAAAAAAATCTCAGGGATGAACACCTGCAGTAAAATAAACGTAATCCGAACAGCTGATAACATGATCTCCGATGATTTTCAAATCGCGGAAGAATTAGCCAGGACCTACAGGGACAGATTCCGTTTAGATGACATATCCGTCCACCAGCCAGATGATTGAAGCACCACAAGGTGAAAAAATTGGCGATAATGAAAAACATATGCTGAATTCACCCCTCACCAAAACTGAATACGAAGAAGCAGTGCTTTCTCTCCGCGACACAAGCCCAGGTCCAGACAACATTCCAGCAATGTTCCTGAAAAATCTGCCCCCAAGCGCTTATGAAAATCTTCCCAAACTCTTCAATGCGATATGGATAGGACACAATTTCCCAAAAATATGGTCACAATCTATGATAATACCAATACTGAAACCTAAAAAGTCCAAATTGGATCCTGAATCTTACAGACCTATATCCCTGACCTGTGCAAGTAACTGGAAAGGATCATCAAAAAGATATAATTATGGATTTCAGAGAAGCACAACTTGATCATACCAGAGCAAAGCGGATTCAGACAGCATAGATCAAAGATATATAATATCCTAGACTGAGAACGTGACATCCGCGGAGCATTTTCCTTGAAGAAAAACTGCTTGGTCATAATTTTCGACATAAAACGAGCATTTGACATAGCCTCCAGATATCGCATAATCCATAAACTCCAAGCCTTGGACATCGAAGGGAACTGTCTAACTTTCATCGGAAATTTTTCAAAGAACAGAACTTTCAATGTTAAAACAAATGGCGTATTATCTAACGATGGAATACGACAGGGCTCAGTTATAAGGCCTACCCTCTCCATCATTTCAATCAACGATATACTGGACAAACTCAAGCTTTCCCTGAAAGGAAGCATCTATGCCGATGATCTAGTTATAACGTGTAGAACTAAAAACATGGACAACTTGTTGGTTATGACACAAAGTGTATCCGAAACGTAAACGAGTGAGAGGCACTCGGTCACGACTATATTTTGGTAGATATTGCCACGGTTTCATGGGGGTTTCACTTCACGAATTTTGGAGGTGGATTGTTGCCATCGGTTTTGCCACGCACTCTCTATACTTTTTTTTATCTTGTAACGAAAGTCGCTTGCCACCACTTGAGTTATAGTTCCAGAATTAGTATGGGTTATGGCTTCTTCTGCTTTTCTATCCGCTCCTTCGTATCCTAATATCCCAATGTGTGATGGGATCCAGATGAATTTTATAAGTTTCTCCTTCTATTCTGTTAGGTGGAGCTGGTTTTTTGTTCAAACTGCGAACGGGTGGGAAGGGTAGGTTTGTTGCAGAGTCTCCAGTGAACTCAGCGAGTTGGTCAGGATCAAAAAATTCTGCTCATCAGATGAGTTGATTAAGATGGTCGCACGATAAATGGCATATAGTTTACCAGTAAAAACAGTACTGGATGAGGATAAACTGAATTGAAGGCATGTACTAGGACCTACTACTGCTGCACCAGTTCCTTCAGATGTTTTAGAGGCATCAGTGTACAGCAAATTATAATCCTTATGATTCTCTAGTATGGCTCCGAGGTTGTTTTTGATAACTGCTGGATTTTTTTACTGTTTAGGAAATTTGTTGAGGTTCATGAGACATATTGGTTTGGGTAAGGTCCATGGACGAAAGGACGTAAGAAGTGTGGGAAAACATTCTGTAAGGATGATAATCAGTTTGCTGGTGAAAATTTTGATACTCTCGTAAAAATGTTTCGGGGATCTGGATTTATTGTCATATAAGTGACTGAATTCATTCGTCAAGGTATTTTCATGAGTGGTTGGGTCTTCAGTTTTGTAGCATACAATATACTCAGATATGTTTTTCTGTCTTCCACGGAAGATTCTCTGGCTTCACCGTATAGACTCTCCACTGGTATAGTTTGATATGCTCCAAGTGCTATGCGTAGAGCCGAGTTATGTATTGTGTCGAGTCTTTTCAGTAAGGATTCACTAGCTGAGGCGTATGCGGTTGAACCATAGTCCAACTTTGATCTCATAAGCGTCCTGTACAACATGAGTAGTGTTTGGCGGCATTCTTTGTTTGCTAGGGTTCTAAGTGAGTTGAGACTCTAATAGCACGAAGAGATCAGGTTTTCTATGTGGACATTCCAGTTCAGTTATTGGTCCAAAGTCATACCCACAAACGATATGGATGTCTCAAATTCCAAGTTCTCGTTGTTCAGCTTGAGGGGGGAGGAGTGTTGTTGATGTTTTTCTGAGAGAATAAAATGCAACGTGTTTCAGTCGCAGATAAAGTGGAACTATATTTATGTGACCATTGTTTCAGGTTCGTGAAGTGAAACCCCCATGAAACCGTGGCAATATCTACCAAAATATAGTCGTGACCGAGTGCTTCTCACTCGTTTACGTTTCGGATACACTCGGCTCACCCACGACCAAAGAGAGTAAACGTTATCTGAGTCGGAGAGTCTATTACTCATAAGACAATGGTGATACTGATAGAAAGAGATGAAAGATCATTTGTGAGTCATAGTGACGTATATGGACATGTCATGGCCACCAATCTCTCTGGACAGTGGCGGACTAGCGCACTCCGCACTCTGGTATCTGGGAGTGACAGGCTCTTGAATATATATGGACCACTCTGTATGTTACGTGGGCCACCTGTACTCATGTCTATGTCCGTTACTAGGACGGGTTAATGCTACAAGATTACAATTGGCTAGAGCTTATTGGGACCTCCTATTCAGATAACGTTTACTCTCTTTGACCCACGACCACCTCCTGAATAACAACGAAAAGTTATCAATCAAACATATCCTGGTAGAATGTCCACTCTTGACTCTACAGGGAAATACTAACAAGATACAAGGAACTTTGGAAACAATCCTAGATCCAAATTGTATACTTCACAATGTTACAACTTTCCTTAACACCATTGACATTAGAAACAAACTATAAAGATGTATATATCAATGCTCGCTCATAACCGAAATGGTTACTGCGATTTCTCTAAAATAAAAAAATAAAAAATTATTCGTAAAAATAATGAAAATGTATTTGTAAGCAGATATTTGGAATTTGCACCGCATTGAGCCGGAATCCAACGGCGCGTGGAGTAGCACTTCTCGCGCCAAACTTGCCAGTTCACGCGCTATCGGATAGGGCAGGCTTGGCGATCTTCGGTAGGCGCGGTGAGTCCCGTCGTTTGTCGGTAAATGAACACGGTTCAACGGAGCTCGAACGATGGCGTTCAACACGTATATACCGATCCAACGACCCGGCTAGGAGCGTGGTAGTGTCAGTGTCGTGGTATTTAACTTCCACCATGGAGTGGTCGAACGAAGTGGAATTTTTATGTCTCCATGAAGCCGAACCGATCATTTGGAACCCACGGGATCCAAACCATAAAAACATGAATTCAATTCATGATGTCTGGAAGCAAATTGAAGAGCAAATGAGTGATTGCAAATTATTTAAATTTTTAACGCCAACACTGCCGGCTTGAAACAGACTACAACCGTTGCGTGTGCACGTCTGAAACCGCGATCCTACAAGCGCCGTGGGAACGGGCCCGACTCATTTCGACGCGCCAACCCTAACACTCCACCCTCAATCCAGGATTGCCACTCCACGCGCCGTTGGATCCCGGCTCAACAAGTACTCTCGGTCTCGAGGCGGTAAAACAGCGCACTTCAAAGATCTCGAATGATTGCTGTAGATTTATTTTTGGTCGTATACAGACTTGTGCAGGCTAGTTTGGTCGGTTGGTTCGGTAGGCATTGGAATAGAATATTGTAATTGGAATGAAAATTAAATGGACAAGGGAAATTATACTGAAGTTTTATCTTTATTTTGCCGAGATGAACGTTGCATTTGAGATCCACAAGATCCCGACTAATGAGATAGAAATGAGACAAATGATGCTCGGCAGAGGTTACATGGAATTATGGATTTGAATTGTACTGTGACTGGATTGAAAAATGAGAGAGATTCTTCAATGGCCTCATTTGGGACGCTTGTTAATAAATTGTAAAGATCTAAACGATTTATGAAATCGGTATGGGTACAGATTAACTATCCGAACCCTCTTGATTCACATATGAGATTATGGAAAAGTTTTTCAAATCAAATAAAAACATACTTTATTGACAAAAGATGGATATATCGTGGACAAAGCAATGAAAAATAAGTATAGAAACAAACACAAAAAATCAGGTGATTCAACATAGGTGGAACAACACAAATTCGCTCAAAATAAAAGTCAAACTGAATTCATTAATTTTTTCTTACATTCGGGAAAGTCAAAAAAGCATTCTGTGTTCAAAAGGAAGATGAAAATAAATTAAATATAGATATATACACACATACATATATAAACATCCTAGATAAACGAGCAGTCGAACGTTAACAGATAATTAAAGGAGTAAATGAATAAAATATATAAATATAACTAAAAATAAACTTTTCAAAGACAAGCTTTCATTTGAGCCGTGTATTAAAACGTATTAAATAAGTTTAAGTCATCGCTGACAAAGATTTAATTATTTTTTGTTGAATTATTTGGTTTCAAAAAGCTTGTCGCGCGAAGTGTTCATAAGAGTAGGTACCATTCAATTTGATTGGGCAGTGATTGGTTGGTAAGTAAGAACTTAGAGTATTCATTCTCTACAAAGTATTCATGAAAGTGGGTAGTAATTAATTTCTTCGGACAATGATTGGTTGGTGAGTAACAACTTGTCGAAGTATTTATTTCATCACAATTTGCGCGACAAACTTTTTGAAACCAAATAATTCAACAAAAAATAATTAAATCAGTGTCAGCGATGACTTTAACTCAATTTATACATTTCGATACACGGCTTACATGAGAGCTTGTCTTCAAAAAGGTTTCTTTCAATTATTTTATTTTCAGCTTTTTAGTTCCGTTCAATTCAAGTAGAGCGTCGTTATTACGAGGTCTCTTTTCTGTTGATTTTGAGTTGAAAGAAATCATGATCTTCGACCCCAAAAACTCCCACAGACCAATTTGAATGGAATCTGACCATAATCACGAAATTCGTCCGCCATCCTGAAGTCGCCATCTTGAATCCCTAGATTTGGTCAAAAAAATCATAATCTCCGAACCTGAAAACCTCCACATACCAATTTTCAATAAAATATGACCATAATCAGAAAACTTGTCCTTCATTTCGGGGGCTATCATCCCGAATTTATAAATTTCGATGGAAAATTCGAAATCTCTGACCGCGAAAACAGCCGCATACCAATTTTGAATCGAATCGAACCATAATCACAAAATTCGTCCGCCATCTTGCCAATTTAATTGATTGCCAGAATCCATTTTCACATTCCAAAATTATGAACATCCGCCAAATTTCAAATCAATCAGACGACTAGAAGTTGGTCAAAATTCACTTGCAAGATTTCACCCTAACGAACGAACGAACTAACAAGTGAAACTAAATAAAAGCTTGTAAAATCTCTTTTGCCGGGTGCAGCTATTTTCAGGATATATTTTTGTTTTGAAATGAATGAATTTCAACCGTAGAAATATCAGAACTTCTTTTGGTGGAATATGGAATTGCTATGTTTGTCGAGTAACAAATGAAGTTTATTCAAATTTCCTAGAATACCGCCACTTTTCCTGCATAGGGAAATACATCATTATCATTTATCATTCATAACGCATGAATATATTCACCTGATGGCAGTAATAATGATAACTCAAGAGACGTAGAACCTTCCAATTATTTGCAGTATTACATAACTGCTTAAAAAATTGTGTGAATACTTCGAGTATCACCTATTGCTTCAGGCGATACAATAATTTTATAATTCAAATCATTATCGCATCAAATAATTCCCAAATCTCAACGACTTTCTGCCAAAAAAAAAATATTTCTAGCAAAAAAAAATAGTTTTTGATATACCTCTACATCCAAGCTACGTGAACAAATAAACCTAAACCGAAGTGCAATGCCGACACTATCTCGCTTTTTAATACATTTGTGCTATCCTGGCAGAGACTTCCAACTGCCACAACCAGTTAGTTTCCATGATGTTCTTCTATACAATCTAATAAAGTATTGTTGAGAATACTAGCTTTGTTGGAACAACCCAACGACTACTCCATATGAAGAACCTTGCCTGACTTAAAATTCCAACCTATAAAATCGCCTGGCATTATTCGCTTTGTTTGAATACCTCGATAAATGTTTATGACCTCTTGAAAGATTCAAGGGTTGATATCACAATCCGGTTGGGGCTATCAAGTAATCACTCTTTCACATCCGGACTTTTTGATTGATATTATTTTGACCTGAACGAGCTACGGTTTTTTGTTTACACTGCAAATGGAACAACCATTCATTTACAAACCACAACAAGGATGCATATAAAATCTTGACGGAAAGGAATGAAAATCTACCGTGTTCAATATATGTTGAAATATGTACAGGGATAAAAGGTTCTAGCAGGGTCCAAAACACTTCTTTCCCTAGGGGAGAAGCTACATACAAATCCATTCAACCACTCGTAGGATGAAAACAGATCAAAACACACCTTCAACGCTGGGGGCAATGGAACTTTCGGAAGACAGCGATATGCCATTCAACAAACTCGGGCCTCACGGGAAAAAGATTATGCGGGTAGTCCTTCAGGAGTTCCCCGAATCCATTACAACAACCTTTCGTGAAAATTAGTCAGTTGGGAAATCCCGCTTGCAAAAATATGTGGATTTTGTGTCGCGGACATACACACATTTCTCTTGATATTCCTGATATGGGGAGTGCCATTTTTTCGGATGTTTCATTCCAATACAGATAATTGGAAAAAAATCCCGTTGTCGAAAAGGAAGTCGTCTCCTTTTCACAGATTATATGTCATATAATGATTACTTTGAAAAATCTGCGATTCTCTGCTTTAAGAATTTGTCTGTTTAGAATTGAATTCCAAGCTATAGCAAATCCAACAGATTAGGGAATCTGAAGGTATTCGACCGATCAGTATTTTTTGCAACGCCTATAAAGTGTGTATAGGTAGATAAAAAACATTTTGTAATTGTATATAACCTGGTAACCAATCTACAACTGTAATACAGCTTCAATGTCAGTGGTTGATTATATACAGAGTGTAGAATTGGTTAAAATACCGTGCGTCTGCCATCCACTGGCTCTCAGACTATACAGAATGGGCCATCGAAAACGAAACTGCGGCTCTGTAGGTCGGCAGAACCGAATTATATAAAAACGCTTGGACACGTCACCTATATTTCCGGGGAAGACATCGTACGTGATGAAATTCACCCGAAATACATTTCATCCCTCGGAGCTGTGACCGCCACCCCTAAATTTTTAAATGGCATCATATGGCAAGTGATACCTCATTTGGAAGGTATTCTCCTTCTTAATATCAAACAACAAAAATAAATTAATTCTATCGATTCGTTTTCGAGATATAGGAACTGGAATTTGGAAAATTACTTTTTATCCACTCAATCAATAAAAACAATATCTGATAAAGCAACTGTCGCAATAATGATTATTGTCAATGAACTGAATGTTCAAACTGTCTACCACCCATTTCCGTACAATAGTACAAGTTCTGTTCAAAACGAGATCTCACATTTCGTAGCATTTTCGGCGTTATTCGACGGCATTCTTGAAAAATTCTCCTTCGTGAATCTTCCAGAGATTCTGGTTTGGTTGCAAAGATTCTGGTTTGGTTGCAAAGATTCTGTTTTTCAAGTGACCCCACAGGGAAAAGTCGAGTGGGCTTAAATCTGGCTGCCACTCTATAGAGCCTCTTCTACCAATACAACTTCCAGGAAACATTCTATCGAAAAACGCCCTAACAGGCAGTGCATAATGTGGAGGTCTTGTTGAAATATCAAATGGTCTTCATGGTAAAGATCGTCATTTTCAATGATGTCGACTAATTGTGGATAAACAAATTCATTCAATAATTCCAAATAAGTTCCGGCTGTCAGGTTATTGTCGAAAAATACTGGTCCTATCAAACGGTCACCAAAAATACCGGTCCAGACATTGAGTTTTTTGGGAGATTGAGTATGAACTTCGTGGAAAACATGTGGATTGGCATCTGACCAATAACGACAATTATGACGATTCATAGTCAAATTAAAAAAAAAGTAGACTCATCAGAAAAGCAGATGTTGAAAAGGAAATTCTCATCAGCATCTATTCTCGTAGTCATACTTTCACAAAATTCCTGTCGCCTATCAAAATAATCTTCATTCAATTGGTGTACCAAATGTATTTTGTAGGGGTGGAATTCATAATGTTCCAGGATTCGGCGGATACTGGTTCTACTCATATTGGTAACACTAGCCAATTTCCTTGTGCTCAATGTTGGGTCTGCATGAACTTGTCCTAAGAGTGCAACTTCAACAGCTCCATTTCTCAACGGAAATTCACGTTCTGGGTCTCGTTTCTTCTTGGCTACTGATCCAGTTTGACGAAATTTTTGCACTAATTCTAGCACGTATTTTCTAGCAACATGTTTATCTGAATGCGTTTCATTGAACAAATTAGCTGTACGGTTACCGCACTCATCATTCTTTGAAGAAATTGTTATTATTTCAACTCTTTTCGCGATCGTATACACCATTATTGCGGAACGATATTCAGCAGCTTCAGTCAAGTAGTTCACTCTTATGTCATTTAATCAAAGATCAGTTTGACCACAATTGCGATTTGGTGAAAAAAAATATCTCATACATGTTTTTGTTGTACTCGCATTTGAGTCGAATTCGAGAAAACGTCTTTTTATCGATTCATAAGAACCTTACATTTTGTTCGATCAAGTAAATGAGGATGAAATTGAAATTTCAAACGGAATTGCATGTTATCTGTTGGTGAACAGTTACATCATTCAATTCCTTGACAATGATAATTATTTTTAAACAGTTGCATTGTTAGATGTTATTTTTATTGATTGAGTGAATATAAAGTTATTTCCCAACTTCAAGATCCTATATCTCGAAAACGAATCTATAGAATTAATTCATCTTTAGTGTTTGATATCAAGAAGGAAAATACCTTTCAGATGAGGTATCACTTGCCATGTGTTGCCATTTGAACATTTAGGGGTGGCGGTCACAGCTCCGAGGGATGAAATGTATTTCGGGTGAATTTCATCGCGTACGATGCCCCCCTCAAAAATGTAGTTGACATGTCAGAGCGTTTTTATATAATTCGGTTCTGCCGACCTACAGAGCCGCTGTTTCGTTTTCAATGGCCCACTCTGTATAGTCTGAGAGCCAGTGGATGGCAGACGCACGGTGTTTTAACCAATTCTACAGTTTCAAATGGGTACTCATTTCAATCCAATCAATAGGGACCAGAAAAAGCCTCTGCTCTACAGAAGAGGGGATTTTGATTACGTTATTCAGTTCCGGACCCTTCCATTTGATTCCCCAACGGTTAATCCTAGAACCAAAATTCCTCACATTTCTGTGTGAACACTTTTTTTGTAAGTCTGATGAGTAACAAGATGATTCTTTCAAAAAATCATCCAACTCAATCTTTGCACGGTGAATTTTGTAAAAAAATAATATCAAGAATATTATCACCAAAATAATATTATATAGCAAAATCTTCCTCAAAGTGAAGTATTTTTTATTGTTGCGTATATTTTTTTCAATGCCACTGTGGCATGAATATATACAAAGTATCATTAAGATTAGTGTTTGGAGAGTGCCGAGTACCTGAGTGTCACTCGTCTTTAAGTTTGTCTTAGGGCAACCAGATCATGGTATTCTATAAATTATCGTTAGCTATAGTATCGTTGGGTGATCTGAGAAGATTGGAAATTTTATTGATTGCCGTGAAGATTGTCTTTATATCGCGTTTCACTAGAATTCTGCCAATTTTGTCGGTGACACCTTTGATGTAGGGGATACAAGCCTTGTGCAATTGGGTATCTGTTGAGTTTTGGGGATTCGTTGATGGTGGATAAATCTGCAGATGTGTGTGTTGTAATAACCGTTTCAAAGTATTGCGATTTGAAGCTTGTTCAACTCTTGTGATTGGTTGAGATGAATATATCTATAGATGAGGAATTCAGGAAGGAATTGGCTTGGATTGGACGGTGATGAGAACTGGCGTGTACGTATCGGTTGGTGTGGGTAGGTGTCCTGTATACTGTGTGGGTGAGTTGTCAGCTTCGGTTTCCATAGTGAATTTTATGTTGCGGTGGATTTTATTGAGGTGATCCAGGAATCCATGAAGAGTTTTCGAGCCATATAATGAATATATCGGTAACCAACAGGTGGGTTTGTGGTCAAATAACTCTATGGCTTCGGACTCGACTTCTTCCATGTATAGGTTTGCAGGGACTGGAGAGTGTCTTGGAAGAGAAAGTGTGTACTCTTCATACAATGAGAGATGAGGTTGAGGGTAGCTTCTGATATGTTATGTTCGGTTTTTAGGATTTTGGAATGTCTAGTGTGTCTGAGAGAGGACTGTTCGTGAAGAGTGATACTGTGTCGAAGCTTACAAGGATATCATAACTCCGGATTCTGTGTGTTTTGAGAACGTCTACGAAGTTGTATGAATTATTCACATATGATATGATGAGGCTTCTTCAGCAAAAGGCTGGATAGTGCTTTCTAGATATTTGGCAAAGTTATGGGTTGATGATCCGAATGCACTGATAATAGGACGCAAGGGGATATTGGGTTTGTGTATTTTTGGAAGACCATAAATACGGGGTATACCCGAGGATTTCTCCCTAGGAAGTTGTTGAATAGCGTTTTGGTTTTTTGTGGTGGTTGATATTCGAGGGAAACCAATTGTGTTCTCATATTCTCAACATATTCTGAACTGTTGAGAATCATAGTGGCATACCACTCCATGGAAATTATTGAAACACACAGAATCCAGAGTATTGATATTCTTTCAAGCTTCGACATAGCATCACTCTTCAGGAACATCCCTCTCTCAGATATACTGGAAACCAACCTAACATAGCAGGAGCTTCCCTCAACCTTATCTCCCATTGTATGAAGAGTACATACTTCCTCTTCCAAGACACATATAACAAACAAATACGTGGTGCACCAATGGTATCTCCTCTCTCCCTAGTCCTTGCAAACCTATACATGGGATAATTCCATAATAAGACCACGGAGTCATTTGATCACAAACCCATCTGTTGGCTCGGAAACTCTTCATAGATTTTTGGATCACCTCAATCACTGAAATTCACTATGGAAACCAAAGCTGACCACTTCCTCTCCTTCCTAGATGTTCTCATCACGAAAATCAACGACTCATTTGACCACACAGTATACAGGAAACCTACCCACACCAAGCCATACCTACACGCCAGCTCCCATCACCATTCAGATCAAACCAATTCCGTCTACATTTCCTCATCTATAGATCGATTTTTTTCTTTAGGATCTTCTATCACTATTACTAAAAAACTTTTTGACAAAAAATCAAACCGACGATAAACGGAACTGAAAAGCAAACAATTTAATAAATCTTCTTAGTCTTAATAACTAAGCTCCTGAACTAATGTAAGTAACTAATTTTGAGTCGACGCCAAACAAACAATGTATAATAATAATAATAATATAATAATAATAATTTTATTCTCTTGAAGAAATTCACAATCAAAAATAGGTATAAGTACATTCATACAGTGGATAAACGAATCATCACAAAAGCATAAAATGCTTGTTTGTGATTGTGTTTGTGATCAATTATGTCAATCTTAGTAACGACCATGGAAGCATCAGATGCTTGTACATGGCCTGTATGTGATAGATGAAAATATGAGTGCCAATATTGTTACTAGGAAAATATATATATATATATATATATATATATATATATATATATATATATATATATATATATATATATATATAAGGTTAAAAACAGAAGTATAGAGATAAATATGAAATAACGGGTAAGAAATGCTTGAAATCACTCAATCTATACTTATTTGAAAACCCAGAAGGCAATAATTGATCACTAAGGAAAAAAATGGAAAAGATCAGACAAGTTTCAGACAACACAGATTTCCTTAGTCATATGGTGATGAGGAGAGTGTCCCAAAAAAGTTCTCAAGGAGCTTGTCTATGGGCAGTTTCTACCTCATCGAACAGATGAATCAAGTCAGTCATGCGTTTTACAATTTAGTACCCACTTTTGAAGTGTCCATCCACTATTTGAGTTAGGTAAAGTGAAAAATGATGGGGCATCGAGATGCGCGGTGACATTTCGATAATTTTTTTGGGGTAATTTTATGATTTTCGTTGATTGTTTGTTTGGCGCTAACTCAAAATTCGTTACTTACATCAGTTTAGGAGATTAGTTATTAAGACTAAAACGGTTTATTTTATTTTTTGCTTTTCAGTTCCGTTTCTCGTCGGTTTAATTTTTTGTTAAAAACAACTTTTAATTTTTTTGTGGCTGAAATCTACTAATTACTACCTCTTCAATTTCTGATTACTTGCAAAATACTTACTAACCCACCTTACTTCAACTATTAACAGTTGAATAATATGATTATCTACTTTAATTATTCATTGTTATATTATATAAATCATTTTTTATAGTTCTGGTTAATTCATTCTTTCACTCTGTATATGATTTCATCCTTTCATAGAATGTAATCATTGTGACGGATGTAGCAGGACAAAAATAATGACAATACTAATCTGTCAATGTCAATCGCATATGTGTGCCAATATTCACAAGTGAAAAATCAATCATCCCCTATTTTTCTACCCATAGGGAGAGATTATTTCATCTCAAATTCGAATATGATCAACTATCAGGTATACATTATCTAATAGAAGAAGGATCATCTAAATCGGACAACCCCGTACAAAGTTATGCCTGATAGAATCGGTTAGCGAACCAAAATTCAGAGGGTGAACGATCAATATTCTCCATTTTGCTACCCTTAGGGGAGGATTTTTCTTCTCAAATCATCAAAATCAAACTACTCTGTAAAAAATTATGCGTGGTCATACATAAAAAAAAATATACGCGTCGACTAGAGAACCTCTTCCTTTTTGATTTCGTCGGTTGAAAACGAGTGTAACCCTAAGGCTCTTACTCTTTGAGTTCCAAACAAGTGAGCAACAGCCATTGACGGATTTGGAATTTCGACTGGACAAGGACTGGAGACCGGTTTTCAGCCCTTTCCATGATAATGGTTCTCAAAAATGGCCAAAAAAAATATTTTAATCTGAATTTTGATTTTTTTATTTCCATAGAGGATGCAGCTTTCACTAACAGGGATATGTTGATAGATAGCCCATTACTCCAGGAAGTGCCTGGGACGTTTGAAGCGCGATGGGTCGTCTATGTTGTATTCAGAAGTTTCCTTCACGAGGAGGTTTTCGTGAGTTATTGAGCAATCGAATACTTTCCGATTGCGGTCTCTGATTATACTCCTGATGGAAGACTGATTCAAGTCTTCGAGTATTCGATCGTTCCACACATACCTCAGGACTTTCCTCTGCGCCCATTCCAGGACGCGAATGCTAGTCCTGCAGGTTTGGCCCCAGCCGGCTGAGGCATACCAAATGACTGGCCTGAACATCATTTCATAGATCTTGACATTATTTTTTAAAGAAAATTCACTTCCTCTATCAATTAGAGAAAAAAGTGCGCAGATTTTTTTGGCAATTTTGTTTTTGATTATATTTACATGCGGCTTCCAGGTGAGCCGACGATCCACGGTAACCCCTGAGTACTTGACTCGTTGCGAACATTCTATCTCCCTTCCAGAGATAGTCGCTTCTCTTTCGGGGTTGTTTCTCTTGCGACCCATCGAAAACGTCTGTATTCCATCGCAATTTAACTTCATTTGCCACTCCAGGTACCACTGCTGGAAGTCATTTAATGTATTCTGCAAATAAACAACACCCATCAGGTGGTTGGCTGACGAGGGATGTAAGGCCGTATCACCGACGAACAGGGAGATTTTCACGTGTTAGGTTTTTGGTATATCGGAGGTGGAGAGTGCGTTCAATACAGAAGACAGTACTGCCCCCTGAAGAACCACGGCCACAATTTCTCTCGAGTCTGAGAGAAAATTGTCAACCCCGCTCTGAAATGTCCCACCCATGAGAAACGAACGACTTCATCTACTTCACCAGGCTCAAAGGCGAGTGGAAATCAATCAATACGCAGAGCAGGCCTCCGTGCCACACTCTGTCAAACGCTTTACTCATGTCGGGTAGGACAATCTGAGCACTATTGTTGGTATTCAGCAAAATGATAGTATTTTCCACCCGCCTTGAAACCTGTAGCTCGGTGTAGTAAGCGCGACGAAAGTCAAATTGCTCATTGGGTAGGACATTTCTGTCCTCCACTTCATCGTCAAGCCTTTCGAGAACGTTTTTTTTCAGCCAACTTAGCTGACCAGCATAGCAGACTGATTTGTTATAGATTTTTTGATCTCATTGATAATCACAACCAATCACAAGAGTAGAACAAAATAAAAACCGCACTACTTCAAATCGGTTATAGAAACATACAAATCTGCAGATCTATCCATCATCAACAAACCCGTTCTTTGATTACAAATCCCCAAAACACAACAGATACCCAATTGCACAAAGCCTTTCCCCCCTATATGAAAGGTGTCACCAACAAAATTGGCAGAATCCTAGAGAAACGCGATATGAAGACAATCCCTACAACTAATAGAATTTCCAATTTTCTCAGATCACCCTGAGACACGATAGCTGATGAGTCTCGTAGAATTTACGGAATACTATGTTCCGAATGCCGTGGGACATACATACATACGAGTGACAAGCCGAATTCACAAACATCAACTTGTCGTTCGACACTTGGATTCTTCCTCGGCACTCTCCAAACACCGCGAAGAATAAAGACACCTAATAGACTTCGAGCAATACCTGGAAATGTTCAATCTCCCTCTCTCTCCCTCCTCACACTAGGCCCTTCTGACCGTTTCGTCTCATTGACACCACGTGGTATGAATATGATTGAACTCGAGTCAGAAGGAGTAGGCAGATTGAGATCTCAGAGAGCACCAGTGTCGAGACCTGGGGAGTAGGCAGGTTGAGACCCTGGCCTCAAGTCACAAAAATTATATATATATATATATATATATATATATATATATATAAATATATATATATAAATGATATATATATATATATCATTTATATATATATATATATGTTTGTAATTTGATTAGTTCAGGGACACATTTTGTATATCGACGTATATAGGTTAATTCGATCATATATAAGTTGGGGTTCCCATTGATATCCGAAAAATGAAAATCTGTACAGCCGTTCTGATTCTAAAGCAGTTTTGGGAAAAACAGTATACTTCCAGGACATTCCATTGGATTAGGAATCAGTAAAGTGATTATCTGAAGTATATAGGTTATTTCTGTTATATATCACTCAGTGTATTCGGGGGTTATGAAATAATAAAAATGTTTGAATTCGTTTGGATTTGACAAATGTTTTTGGAAGAAAGGTATTCTTCCAGGACATTTTCATTGATACAAATCGGTAAAGTAATTCACCCATGTATATATGATATTTCAGTCATATATCAATTAAGATTATCTTAATGTATTTGAAAATTGAAGATATATGAGAGCATTTTCATTTAACAAATAATATTGATGGAAATAGTATACTTCCAGGACACTTTGATTGACACATGTAACTATTCATGTTTGTTTGGTCATAGGTATGCCACTTGAAGTTTCCGAGGATATTGAAAAAAGGGAAAATTATGAATTCGTTACAAATCTATTCAATTGGGATTACCAAAGGGATTTTTCTTGGTCACTGGAAGTTTTCATTAGGTATTGAAAACATTTAAAAGTAAAAGGGAAACATTCTCAATTGAATATTGATAGAAAGATTTTTCTGTGAATTGAAAAATCCACGATTAAAATGAAGTTATTTTTTGTGAATGTCTAACAGAAAACAACTTCTTCCCCGGCTAAAGCCACGCTCGACATTGAACTACATCTGATAGATATTCTGGAAAGGCCCTAACTCAAGAGAAAAAATCTGAAATTGAAAATTTGCATTTTCATTCAGATAGTTATTTAATTTACTATTCCAGTCTTGATTAAGAACTTATAAAGATGAATGAGGCAAAGAAGAATGTTTTCCAATAGAGAGTACTCACCAGAAATCATTCGTAACATTGACGCAGGAGAGACATCGCATTCACTAGGTCTTCAATACATTTTTGTCGACGAAAATCTATTTCACGCTTCCACGATCATCAGGAAGACCGGAAGAAATGGGAAACACATTTTCAAGAAGCAATCTCACTTTGCCAAGATGGAAAAAGTTGGAATCATTCCTTTTGGAGAGACACTTTGAAATTAGTGTTTTCTGACATTAAAACCTGTCATGGGGTATGATAGATTGATTTGTTGAAAATATAAACACGATGTTCATAAAATCAGATGTGGAATCATCTGCGACTGAAAGATAAAGTCCTTTCGCGTGACTCGTAGTAGTCTTGGATGCTGACGAGGTAGATGAAGCAATATGGATAGGTTCATTTGCTATTTCAATTATAATTTGATATTCTGCTTTGTTATCGTAATTTCATGCAAAATTATAAGAGAATGAGAAAAACCTGCCAAAATACTAGACATCTACCACATCAGCACTCAAAACCTGTACTATAAGTCACGTGGTCCTCTCCGCAAACGAATCACTGACCGAGCGTTCTCACTCGCACACAGTCCCCATGACGCCTTCTACTAGCACTCACATGCAATTTTCTCTTACGTCTTGCAATTTCGACAGAAAATTCATAATCTCCAATCCGAAAAATCCCAAGATACCAATTTCGACTAGAATCGGATCATACATTTCAGAACTCGTCCGCCATCTTGAATTCATAAATTAAAAAAACATCTCCGACACCAAAAACCCCTAACTCCTATTTCCTCATTTTGAATAGAATGAGGACAACATATATTTTTCGCTAATTATTTCTGCATTCTTCGGAAATTGCGATTGAAAATATTGAAAAATCCTATTGGATGTGGAGATTTCTAATATTTATTATACTCTCCATAAAAACACAATTACACTCAAGGGAACCACCAAACCTGGGACATGCCCCAAGATGAGTAGACCAAAAAGTATAGCTTTGTGAAAGAACTTAGCACAAAGCCAAGTCGCAAAAGGGAATGGGACAAAGACAACATGCCAAGAATTGATGGATATGCATTAAGTGGTACCCAAGTGGTTCCAGAACTACCTAAGTAACGAGAATATGTGTATATGGGCCTGAAACCCAGTACTTTGAAAGCTTAGGCAAATCCTCGAAAATCTTTCTAGCGGAAATTCAGGCTATTGGAAAATACCTCTAGTTCAATATAGAAAAAAATATCAACAGAAAAATCATTATCATGTAGAGTCAGCAGACATCAATACGCTGAATTCCCATATAATCAGCCGAGTGATTGACGGGGATTGCTAAGAAATACTGAACGAACTAAACAAGAATAATACGGTTAATATGGGTTCCGGGACACCGGAGTAGAGGGAATGAAAGAGTAGACGAACTCGCAATAATACTAATTTTGAGTCGGCGCCAAACAAACAAGCAAATAAATTATGTAAAGCATAAAATTATGGCAGCAGGGTGCGTTCTCGAAGTCGATATCCCCGAGACAGCTAATCGAATGGGCTCACACGTGAGGGCACACGTCGTTGCGAGTGGTCATGCGGAGAGTGCATATTTGGATTATAATTGTTTATCGCTGGACATTTCACGTTGCATTTGTATGTTATTTTTTTTTGATCATTTCTTTAAAGTAATTTAACGTTCTTCGTTGATTGTTTGTTTGGCAACGACTCAAAATAAGTTACTTAAATTAGTTCTGGAACTTAGTTATTGATGCTAAAGAAGGTTAATTTATTTTTTTGATCTCCAGTTTCTTTTTTCGTAGGTTTAATTTTTTGGTAAAAAGTTTTAATTTTTTTATTTTTTATGGCTGAAATCTAGTAATTAGTCAATTTGGAATACTCTCAAAATACTTACTTACCCACCTTACTTCAACTATTAATTGCTATATACTATAACTTACCCCTTCAGAGACAGAATTTCGAAAAATACTGAAACACGTATTTCTTTATTGAACTTTCACCCCCCCCTTTCACCCCCTAGGGGTTGCATTTATGAAAACAACTCTTACAAAGACCTCAAATACCAATTTTCATGATCCAAACTTGTGAACTAACGGAATCCCCATACAAACTTTCCCCCTACATTTCAACCCTTAAGGGATTGAATATCTGAAAACACTGGAATACCATTTTTTATGAACACAACTTGAAAACTAACGGAATTCCTATACAAACTTCCAATCCCAATTTAACCCTCATTTCACTCCATAAGGGGTTGAATTTCCAAAAACACCGAAACACGTATTCTTTATTTGTAACAAAGACACCCAAACACCAATTTTCACGATCCTATCTTCCAACCTTACTATACAGACTTTCAACTTTAGGGTTGAATTTCCAAAAACCCTGAAACACATTCACCTTTATTTGTGAAGAAGAGCCCAAATACTAATTTCCATGACTCTAATCTCATAACCAACTGTACTTTCACTTTCACCCCCTGTCTCATCCACCTTTTCACCCCTTCAGGAATAGAATATCATAAAAATATGCTGTCAAAATTTTAGTTCTTAGGACCAGCGGTTTGGTCTGGGCGTTGATCGTATATCAGTCAATCGGTGAGTCAGTTAGTCAGGACATGTTATTAAATATGTAATATGTACATATTACCCCAAACACGAGGTAGCTGCTGTGAACCGTTGAGGAGATCCGTCAACTGTCTTCCGTTCCATAAACAGAATAATCGCGGGTATTCTGAAACCCTAATGAATGGGACTTCGGTGAATCTTGATAGATATCACATTGTACCATCCAATGAAGTGGAGAGAGAAAGTTTTTCTTGGACGATTGAACAGTAAAGATCGGTATTGAATAAACATAGATTATTACAATGGCAAAACAATTAATATCTATCATCTATATATCTACCAAATACGCTACATTTTCTGGTACCGTACCGCGTATTCCCTAATATAAGAATCTGTCTACACTGATCTGGAACTATATAATTGTCCCGGGATCATACATTAAACCCAAGAAAATGTCCCAGAACTAATCAATTTACAAAAATATATCTGGTATATGTTGCGAGATTGTTATTTTCTGTTCTATAATGAATATATATTCATTTCTTTCACCGATTGTAAATGATGATTTCATATAGGTAATGATGATTTCATATAGGTATATACTATTGAGATGAGACTAGCTGTTCAAGCATTTTTGAAAGAATGTGTGAAAAAATGCTACGTTATAAGTGAAACGGTAAAAACGTTATTTACTAAACAATTGCAATGAATTCCTGGAGCAATTTCACTTGTTGGTCTTGTATTGCAAATACTCACCATACACACCATACCTCCGTATACAGTATACATACATAACGTTTCCCATAAGTTTCAAGTTTATGAGTGTTCAAATCGAAATGAAGTATACTATTTTTCGCTAAATAGTTTAGATATGAATAAAAATGAATTCAACATTTTCAAAACGTAAGCTTTCATTGAAATGCATTAAATAGGAACAAAATATTTAATTTCTACAGGGCGGCCATTTGTATTCAAGACCGTCAACGCCTTGCGGTTCAGAAACAGAATAATTGCGGGTATACTGAAACCATAATGAATGAGACTACAGTGAATCTTAATAGATATCACATTGTACCATCAAATGAAGTGGGAAGAGACCGTTTGTCTTGGACAATTGAACAGTGAAGATCGGTATTGAATATATAGGTAAAACATAGATTATTACAATGGCAAAACAATTAATATCAGTCATCTATTTATCTACCAAATACGCTACATTTTCTGGTACCGTACCGCGTATTCACTAATATAAAAATCTGTCTACACTGATCTGGAACTATACAATTGTCCCGGAATCATACATTAAACCCAAGAAAATGTCCCAGAACTAATCAATTTACAAATATATATCTGTTATATGTTCCGAGATTGTTATTTTCTGTTCTACAATGAATATGTATTCATTTTTTTCACCGATTGTAAAAGATGATTTCATATAGCTATTGATCTATACTATTGAGATGAGACTAGCTGTCCAAACATTTTTAAAAGAATGTGTGAAAAAATGCTACCTAACAAGTGAAACGGTAAAATCGTTATTTACTAAACAATTGCAATAAATTCCTAGAGCAATTTCACTTGTCTTGTATTGCAAATACTCACCATACCTCCGTATACAGTTTACATACCAGATAACGTTTCCCATAAGTATCAAGTTATGAGTGTTCAAATAAAAATGAAGTATATTATTTTTCGCCAAATCGTTTAGATATGAACAAAAATGAATTCAATATTTTCAAAGGGTAAGCTTTCATTAAAATGCATTAAATAGGAACAAAATATTTAATTTCTACAGGACGGACATTTGTATCCAAGACCGTCGACGCCTTGTGGTTCAAAAACAGAATAATCGCGGGTATTCTGAAACCATAATGAATGAGACTTCAGCGAATTTCGATAGATATCACATTGTACCATCAAATAAAGTGGAAAGAGACAGTTTGTCTTGGACGATTGAACAGTAAAGATCGGTATTGAATATATACGTAAAACATAGATTATTACAATGGCAAAACAATTAATATCTATCATCAATATATCTACCAAATACGCTACATTTTCTGGTACCGTACCGCGTATTCACTAAAATAAAAATCTGTCTTAACTGATCTGGGACTATACAATTGTCCCGGAATCATACATTAAACCCAAGAAAATGTCCAAGAACTAATCAATTTACAAATATATATCTGGTATATGTTGCGAGATTGTTATTTTCTGTTCTGTAAAATATATATCAATTTTTTCACCGATTGTAAATGTTGATTTCATATAGCCATAACTCTATACTATTGAGAGGAGACTAGCTGTCCAATCATTATTAAAAGAATGTGTGGAAAAATGCTACCTTACAAGTGAAACGGTAAAAACGTTATTTACTAAACATTTGCAATGAATTCCTGGATCAATTTCACTTGTTGATCTTGTATTGCAAATACTCACCATACCTTCGTATACAGTATACATACCATATAACATTTCCCATAAGTATCAAGTTTATGAGTGTTCAAATCAAAATGAAGTATATTATTTTTAGCTAAATGGTTTAGATATGAATGAAATTGAATTAAACATTTTCGAAAGGTAAGCTTTCATTAAAATGCATTAAATCAGAAAAAAGTCTTTAATTTCTACAGGAAGGCCATTTGTATCCAAGACCGTCAACGCCTTGCGTATTCTGAAACCTCAATGAATGAGACTTCAGTGAATCTTGATAGATATCACATTGTACCATACACTGAAGTGGAAAGGGACAGTTTGTCTTGGACATTGAACAGAAGAGATCGGTATTGAATATACATGTAATACATAGATTATTACAATGGCAAAACAACTAATACCTATCATCTATATATCTACCAAATACGCAAAATTTTCTGGTACCGTACCGCGTATTCACTAACTCAAAAATATATCTACACTGATCTGGAACTATACAATTGTCCCGGAATCATACATTAAACCCAAGAAAAGGTCCCAGAACTAATCAATTTACAAATATATACTGGTATGTGTTGCGACATTGTTATTTTCTGTTCTATAATGAATAAGTATTTATCTTTTTCACCGATTGTGAATGATGATTTCATATAGCTGTAGCTCTATACTATTGAGATGACAGTAGCTGTCCAAGCATTTTTAGAAGCATGTGTGAAAAAATGCTACCTCACAAGTGAAATGGTAAAATAGTTATTTCATCAACTAGTTTATATGGTGGCGATTAATGATCGAGATATTTCAACGCGAGAACGAATCGAGCGCGTTATTGTTCGAGATTATTAATCGCTGTTTCAAAATATGAGTTGATTACAAAGTTTTTTCATCGACATTTGAATAATATTCAAATTCGAGTATGTTTAGTTGCCTATAACACAATTATGCATTAATGGACCAAATCGACCATTTACAGATTATTCGTGGTCGATTTTGGTGTAAGTTTGGTTGCATATATCACAATTATGCATTGAAAGATACTTCGAAGGTTGATAGGAGTCATTAACGATTGATTTCGTGTAGATTATACAGACTCGTTGATACGGGGTCGCCGGAAAACGTTATTTACTCAACTATTCCAATGAATTCCTGGAGCAATTTCACTTGTTGGTCTTGTATTTCAAATACTCACTATTGCCCCTTCGTATGTCAGTTTGTCAATCAGAAGTGTGTTTTCAGTGTTTCGAAAAACCATTTGAAAATTAAAATTACACATGTTCGTTTTTTCAATATTTATAAAATCTGTCAGTATTTCACCAAAAACTGATAAGTATACATACCCGATAACGTTTCCCATAAGTATCAAGTTTATGAGTGTTCAAATCAAAATGAAGTATATTATTTTCCGCTAAATGGTTTAGATATGAATAAAAATGAATTGAACATTTTCGAAAGGTAAGCTTTTATTAAAATGCATTAAATAAAAAAAAAACTTAAATTTCCACAGGACGGCCGCATTTGTATCCAAGACCGTCAACGCCTTGCGGTTCAGAAACAGAATGATCGCGGGTATACCGAAACCTTAATGAATGCGACTTCAGTGAAGCTTATAGATATCGCACATTGTATCATTCACTAAAGTGGAAAGAGACAGTTTTTCTTGGACGATTGAACAGTAAAGATCGGTATTGAATATACATGTAATATATAGATTATTACGATGGCAAAACAACTAATACCTATCATCTATATATCTACCAAATACGCTACATTTTCTGGTACCGTACCGCGTATTCACTAGCATAAAAATCTTTCCACCCTGTGCCGGAATCATACATCAAATACAAGAAAATGTTCCAGAACTAATCAATTTATAAATATATATCTGGTATGGGTTGCGAGATTGATAATTTCTGTTCTATAATGAATAAGTATTTCTTTTTTTCACCGATCGTAAATGGTGATTTCATATAGCTGATTTCATATAACTGTTTTGAGATGATAGTAGCTGTCCAAGCATTTTCACAAGCATGTGTGAAAAAAATGCCACCTCACAAGTAAAACGGTAAACACGTTATTTACTCAACTATTTCTATGAATTCCTGTAGCAAATTCACTTGTTGGTCATGCCTTCCAAACACTCACCATTGCCTCTTCGTATGTCAGTTTGTCAATCAGAAGTGTGTTATCAGTTTCTCGAAAAACTATTTGGAAGTTAAAATTATACACGTTTGTTTTTCCAATATGTATAAAATCTGTGAGTATTTTACCAATAACTGATGAGTCTACATACCAAATAACGTTTTCCATAAGTATCATATGAGTGTTCAAATCAAAATGAAGTATACTATTTTTCGCTAAATGGTGTAGATATTAATAAAAATGAATTAAACATTTCCGAAAGGTAAGCTCTCATTAAAATGCATTTAATGAGAAAAAAGTCTTTAATTTCTACAGGACGGCCATTTGTATCCAAGACCGTCAACGCCTTGCGGTTCAGAAAAAGAAAAATCGCGGGTATTCTGAAACCTTAATGAATGAGACTTTAGTGAATCTTGATAGATATTACATTGTACCATACACTGAAGTGGAAAGAGACAGTTTGTCTTGGACGATTGAAAAGAAAAGATCGGTATTGAATATACATGTAATACATAGATTATTACAATGGCAAAACAACTAATACCTATCATCTATATATGTACCAAATACGCTACATTTTCTGGTACCGTACCGCGTACTCACTAACTTAAAAATATATCTACACCGATCTGGAACTATACAATTGTCCCGGAATCATACATAAAACTCAATAAAATGTCCCGGAACTAATCAATTTACAAATATATATTTGGTATGTGTTGCGACATTGTTATTTTCTGTTCTATAATGAATAAGTATTTCTTTTTTTCACCGATTGAAAATGATGATTTCATACAGTTCTAACTCTATACTATTGAGATGACAGTAGCTGTCCAAGTATTTTTAGAAGCATGTGTGAAAAAATGCTACCTCACAAGTGAAACGGTAAAATAGTTATTCAATCAATTAGTGTATTAATTGTGGCGATTAATGATCGATATATTTCAACGCGAGAGCGAAGCGAGCGAATTAATGTTGGAGATCATTAATCCCCATTTTAATATACGAGTTGATTACAAAAAATTTCCGTCGACCTCGTTCCTGGGGTCATCGTGAAATTTTCGATATTAATTCCCTCCAACTAGGGGGAAACTTACAATATTTCGATTTTAAAATACATAAATTTGACAGCGCGAAGGTAATATGATTTGACATTTGAATAATATTCGAATTGGTGTTTGTTCAGTTTCCTATACCACAGTTATACATTAATAGACCAAATCGACCATTCAAAGGTTTTTAATGGTTGATTTCGGTGTATGTTTAATTGCATATACCACAATTTTGCATTAAAAGAGAAATTGAAGGTTAATAGGAGTCATTAACGATCGATTACGTGTAGATTAAACAGACTAGTTAATACGAGGTCGCCGGAAATAGTTATTTAATCAACTAGTATATTAATGGTGGCGATTAATGATCGAGATATTTCAACGCGAGAGCGAAGCGAGCGCGTTAATGTTCGAGATCATCAATCGCCGTTTCAATATACGAGTTTTTTCATCAACATTTGGATAATATTCGAATTCGTTTATGTTTAGTTGCCTATACCACAATTATACATTAATGGACCAAATCTACCATTTACTGATTATTAATGGTCGATTTTGGTGTATGTTAGATTGCATATATCACAATAATGCATTAAAAGTGAAATTGAAGGTTAATAAAAGTCATTAACGATCGATTTCGTGTAGATTAAACGGCCTCTTTAATACGAGGTCGCAGGAAAACGTTATTTACTCAACTATTTCCATGAATTCCTGGAGCAGTTTGTCAGTCATAAGTGTGTTCTCAGTTCTCCGAAAAACTATTTGGATATTGAAATTTTAGACGTTTGTGTTTCCAATATGTATACAATCTTTCAGTATGTTACCAAAAACTGACAATTATTCATACCAGATAACACGTTTCCTATAAATATCAAGTTTATGAGTGTTCAAATCAAAATAAAGTATACCTACTATTTTCCGCTAAATGGTTCAGATATGGATAAAAATTAATTAAGCGTTTTCCAAAGGTGAACTTCCATTAAAATGCATTGAAATGAAAAAAAAAACTGTAGACATATCAGGAGCAGATTCAAAAACTTGCCGCGTTTTCAGTTTGGTTTGGTATTCTTGCGTTTTTGGATATGTTGTAGGCGACACATTTGGAAAAACAAAATTCCTTTTCAATGTATTTCAATAAAAGCATTTCTTTTTTTGTCCATTCAATTTTGTTCAATTCTCCCCAGTCATTTATGAAATACGTCATCTTGAATTATCGGGTTTTAAAAACAAATTTATCTCGAATTATTACGGAATCGAATCATAATCACAAAACTCGTTCATCATTTTGGAGCCGTTACCTTAAATCCCTAAAAACCAATTTTAAATAGAATCGCGAAACTCGTCCGCTATATTGAGCTGCTATCTTGAATTTTTCAACCTCGACAAAAAATTCGTGAATTCGCCATTTTGTTTTTTATCTAACAAAAATTTCATATTGCATATTATGAACCTCTGTCAAATTTCAAGTTAATCAGACGACTAGAAGTGGGTCAAAATTCAATTACAAGATTTGATTCAGACAGATAAATAAACAGTGTGGGTTCAATAAAAGCCGTAACGAGGCAAGTAAAACGAAAGATTGTGAAAAATGGCACTCATCTCAGAAATAATTTTCTACTCCATTATCGTAGGGTATTGCGCCAACTTTTGAAAACATCTCCTGTATGTATTTTAGTTATAAAACATGAGTTCTCAATTCATGTCCTGGAAGTATTCATTAAACATAAAAAACTTCCGGGACGTCCCTGAACTATGCGTATTATATAAAAAACTTCCAGGACTGACCCGGAACTATACAGTTGTTCCTGAATCATACTTTAAACCAGAAAAAATGTCCCGGAACTCGTCAATCCACATACATATATTTATATATATATATATATATATATATATATATATAATATATAAATATATATAAATATATATATATATATAAATATATATATATTATAAATATATATATATATATATATATATATATATATATAAATATATATATATATATATATATATATATATATATATATATAATATATATATATATTAATTTCAGATTTGTCTACGTATATGAGTATAAGTCTGTAAAATTTTGACACCTGGCTGACTCTATTGCAACCAGTGGTTAGACGAAAGTTCAGTATGTAGAGGTTTTTGCCCTACAGAAGGTGAGGTAGAAATGATTCTGATATTGAAACGGCTGTAAGAGAACACATAGAGCGAAACTTGAAAAATCCATACACTTATCCTAATGATACTTTATATGTATTCATGCCACGGTGGCAGTGGAAAAATATACGCAACAAAAAAAATTACTCCACATTGAAGAATATTCTGCTATATAATGTTATTCTTATTGATGTTATCATTATTTTTACAAAATTTACCGTGCAAATATTGACATTTTTAGGAAGAATGTTCACGTTTTTGCCGTTTTAACTTGTTACTCATTTTCGTTGTAGGATCAACCGTTGAGGAATTATTCCGAATAAAAAACAATTTTCTATACCTTCAATACAAGATGGCGGACGCCATCCTTCCCCATACCTCCACGGTCGAAAACTTTAACAGTCTAGTTTGTGTCAGTATTTATTAGAATGTCTAAGCTTGTTATGAATGTTGTTCAGACATCATACTTATTAATACTTCAGATGACTCGAAAACATAGATCATAACTTAAGTCAAGACATGTTTGTGTGTTGTAATGTCAGAAGTGGTACATCAAAAGGTCTTGATATTCTCAATTTCATGCGAATGTTCTTCATAAGCACTTTGAGAACGATTTCATGAAATTATAGAAACGGTTTCATGGTACCTTATTGACTTGAGAAGCTGTATATATCGAAATGGGAGAACACAATATCGTATGAACGTAAGTATACTCATTTAACAATAAAAGATCAAAAAATTATTTTTTCTCCTTACACTCCTCCAATGTAACTTATTTCCTCTTTTCGATATTATTCATTCATATTATTCAACTTCTGAATCAGGAATATGGTGAAATTTGGGTAAAATGTCAGCCATCCATTTTCTCCATAGACGTGACAAACTCTCAACTATTTGACATACCAAAGCTTTTCAATTGGTGTTATCAATCAATCGAACTGCACTTTGATTTTAATATACATGGAATGGGCTGTTTCTCGAATGCACAGATTTCCAATAACATTTGACGTGCTTGAAGTGCTCTCTAGTTCTCTACATGTAGAAATTTAACTAGTGGGGGCTGCTATCCCAAACCCCATCTCACAGTTTCCCTAGTATATATGATAAGGCAACCACTTGTAGACTTTCTTCCTACTGTTCTACCTCCAAAATCTACATCAGTAGAAATATACAGAAACCGCTTGATTTAAAATATAATTCCAAGACATATTTCCAGATTTTCCCTGAATCGGATCGAATGTTCAACTGTATAAGTGATATCCGATCTTGAGAGTATTGTAACGTAAAATAGAAAACCAAGAGCCTGACTAACACAATAAAACTATTGACTACGAAAAAGGACCACCATTTGAAACAGATTATTATGAGGTTGTTGAATTTCAACAATTTTCCATTGTTCTAATAGTTCCAGAGATGGTTTCTATGGAATACTATCAACCATACGGATAAATTTGAATATATCAACTCAATGCTGTTTTCACTTGAGATGGAACAACATATATAACACTCATATCTGAATATCTTATCGATGTTATTGTACTTCCATATATGAATCATATTATTCTTTTCATGAATGCATTGGGTGTGCTATCATTTGTGGAAAAAAACAAAATTGAGTCAAAAATCAGCGACTGCAAAAACTTTGAAGAGCAGACACTGTTCAATTATCCTCTGGAATCTGATTAGGAAAAAATATTTCACGTACACGATATCGACGATAACGTGTAAGCACTAACTGATATAATACTCAACCTTTACTCTGAACACTTCCCTCCTGAAGTTATTATAATTACGAAAAAACTCAGCAAGTTTAACAAGTGAGGTGAAAGAGATGATGAAATGGAAGAACAAAGCAAGGGTAAGACATAAAATATACGCACACAAGAAAACTGGGATGAATATGAATGTTTGAAGAATCTAACATACCATGTCATAATTCGAGGAAAATATTCATATTTTCAATGTATTTTTTCTAACGCCTCAAAAAAATAGGGAGAATTAAAACTACTAGATATTCCAGAAAATCACAGGCCACAAATGTCGCATATGCAATAACTAATTTCTTCTTAGATAACATTCCTTCTGATCTCGTAAAAAATTCTATAGATTATTGTTATGGAAATAGTGCCAAATTTGAAAATGATTTTTTTTTCCACTTAGTCGATGAGGCAGCTGTTCTGGAAAGCTCTGAAAAAAGTTGAAGACAGTGCTCCAGGTTTCCATGGTCTGAGTGTAGCAATTATGAAAATTTGTTGTCCTATTTTGTCGTATTTTTTTCACATTTTCTATAATATGATAGTAACATCTGAATGCCCCACTTTCTGGAAGCATGCTCGAATAACACCGATTCCTAAAATAAAAAATCCCCAAGAAATATCACATCTGGGACCAATAAGTATTTTTAATGGTTTATCAAGAATAATGGAAACATTTTTGGCAGAACAGCTGTCAAAATTTCTTGCCACCTTGTTTTTGGACAGGACATAATTCTACCACTACACTCCTTCATGTTACTGATGATATGAACCAGATACGATACATTTCCATCAATCTTAAAACCGAGTGGTGTTTGTAAAGAATCGCTTCAACTAGTCTGCTGTCATCTCACAGATTGCAAGCAAAGCGTTGGATTGGGAAATAACATAACTGCTTCTGAGAATGTTCGATCCTAAGTACCACACGGTTCAGTTTTGGGGCCCTTTCTCTTCTCACTTCATACTAGTCAGTTCGGTCAGTTATGCTAATGATATTCCATTTAACCACAAGTTTTTCTGTAAGTGACCTGAATAACGCAGCAGTAACTTCAAATAATGATCTGCATAATACTGCAGATATCGCCAATCAGCATGTTCTTATCTGTAGCCATGGTTTCTGGAAACAAGTTCAATAAAACTTCCACCAGAATTATCCATTGGATTATTATAAAATATAACGTCATTGACATTTCTGCCAATACAAAAAGTTTTGGCCTTGATGATTTCGAAATATTCAGAGGGGCTATGGAACTCTATGATTACATTACTCCCCGTAGATCTTACATACCACCTAAAGCTACAAAGAAGTATAATGCTAGTGATATCCCAGTTCAATTATTGTTTTCCTATTTATAGTCTCTGAATATATTGAAAAACATCTAGTAGAGTACAACATGTACAGGATTCATATATCAATTTAGAGAATATGAACACAAATTGAAGGGGCTGAGGTAGTAACCCCTAATGGAGGTACGTTTCCATTGCATCCCCCTGTTTCACAATTTTTTTTCATACACATGTCCTTTAAAATGAGTTGTATTATCAAAATTAATGTCAGGAATAGAAATGTACTCACGTGTATTTCACAGAGACCCTCTATATTTGAGAGGGGTTGAATTCAAACTTTAAAACATGTATAAATTAAACAAAAAACTGAAATAATTCCTCCTCAACAATTGCTTATTGCTATATTCTTCCTTTCCAACAGAAACAAAACATTTTTTTTTCTGTTAATTTGATGAGGGCACCTAAATCATTCATCAGGAACTATGATCAATGACCCAACTGCTAAAAATGAAAAATGGGAAAAGACATAATGAAGCAGGTCTATATATATGTATAAAAGGTTGATTGGTAGGAAGTGTGTCGTTAAGTCAATAGAAATATAGTATTTACAATTGTACCACAACAAGGTAGATCACCAAATAGCGAATATTCACTTGGGATTTCCACATTAAACATTTCTTGTGCTTCCTATTTTTTTTCTGTGTATTTTATAATATCAAAACGAAGACATTTATCATTATCATTAGTATTATAATCATTTGAAAACTGGTGTGAATTGATTTATTGGCACCCCTTTTTTGAGATATCGAGACATAATGTGGTTGGTTCGATTCACATCTTCAGCACTTCTGGTTTCAGCTTTCAATTAAAACAATTCAATTATTCTAGATATTCAAGGGATCATCATGAAATTTCAAGCACGATGTGTATTTTTTTTTTCAGTCTCACATATTTTTATATGCTTCGAATGGGCTGATTTTTCGTAACAATTAAATAAGAGAATTATGAACATGTGTTTGTATTCATAATTTTTTTTATGAAAAATTTTCTCTAATTTCTGCCAGACAAAATATAAATCATTTCGAGTGAGCATTATTTCAATAATAATTCTTAGTTCTCAATTACTCAATACATGCATATGACAAGAGGCCATGTACTCAACACTCAACAAGCCATCAACACAATGTGAATCAATTTGTGTATTCACAATTCAACATGAGCTATTCTAGAAGGATAAGCCACTTCCATTGTCAAGTAGATATATTCCTCCAACTACGCCCGACTCTAACCCGTTTCGAAAGACAGAATGGATTCAATTCACACGTCTGATGGCTCGTTCAACGGTCTCATTGGGGGCAACGGATTTCCCTACTAGTGAGCGAATTATAAATCACTCCGAAGAAGAATAAACGTCTGGAAATTCAAATCCGAAAAATAGCCCGGGTCACATCGTCGCTCTACTAGAGAGAAGGCTAGGTATTTTATAAAGCGCTGTGCTAAACCTCTATCCCTTACGCTCCCGAACGACACAATTGTGACTTCCTAATTTTCTCGTGTTATAAGGATCAAAATATGATTTTCTTAGGTTGAAAACCGCACTACATGATTGTGAAGTACGCATTTATTGTATATCCGCGCGGAGACGGGTTGTTTTCCTGGAATCGCTTTTAGTTGTGACCTCGAAAGTGCACGTTTATTTTCGACAATGGCCCGCGTGGGTAAGTAATTAATTATTTGTGAATTGTGTAGAAATTTTGGGGTGTTTATATTTAAACTACGGCAATAAACACCAGATAAGTAAACTGTATGTGTAGATTGCAATTATGTTTCAAATGTTTGCTTCCAAGGACGATTTTGTAACGTATATCACAATTGTGAGCCACGGGAGTCAACGTGTTTCGATTGTAATTCCTGTAATTAAATAAAAATTCAATTGCAGGACGAAGTAATGATGTACTTGATCTGGACTGCCTTAGAGATAATCAGGAGGAATTATTTCAACTTATAGACGAACTGGGGTCGGATTTTGGGTCCGAAGCGGAAGAAGGTGAGTTTGATCCACCTGAAGAGCCACCAACCGAGAGAACAGATGAAATCAACAATTCTTTGGATTCTGAAGATGATCTACCCCTTTCACATCTTCAGAAGTTGCAGTAAACACGTAAAAATGTCAAAAGCAAAGATTTTCCTGCAGAAATTTTACTCCATGTAGTGTAAAAACTCCAAACGAATATTTTGCTGAATATTTGAATGATGATTTTTTTCAATTAGCTGCAAGTTACACTGCATGGACTCTCGCATACAGGTGGAATCTGTGTACACGGATTTTAGCAAAGCTTTTTATAAAATTAACCATAATATTCTTTTAATGAAATCAGCCGAAATCGGTGTACAAGGCAATCTGATGAGGTGGATAGCATCCTATGTTAGCCATAGATCGCAAATAGTTTCAGTTCTTGGGTGAAAATCATCACCATCTTATGCAACATCTGGTAGTCCACAAGGGATCTGGGACCATTACTATCCTCAAGTTACATCAACGACATGGACCAATGTTTTAATCACTGTAAATTCTTGCTCTATGCTGATGACTTGAAGTTATTCACTGGGATTGAAAACATTGCAGATGGTGATAAGATCCGGCAAGATTTGAATAACCCGATGCTTCATTGTGAAAGTAACTGTTTGTTTATCAACAACAAAAAATGTTCACCAATTTCATTCACCAAAAATATTCGTTATTTCAAAATAAAATATTACATTAATAATGAAGTTATTACTAAGAAAGATAATTTAAAAGATCTTGGTATTATTTTTGATTCCAAAATGTCCTTCAGTTCACACATTGATTATATAGCTATAAAATGTAATAAGATGGTTGAAATATATATTTTTTTTATGCTCGTCATCAAGAAACAATAAAGTACCCTAACCATGAACTATTAAACAATGTTTTAGATTATGCAAATAGACCAATAAAAAACAATATCAATAATACTATTTGAGTTAAGGTTTTGTTTATTGTTTGTTTTTTTAGGGTTCAATTATGTAAATTGTTGTTTATGTTTTTTATTACTAATTAGTTTCAATTTCGATTTAGAGTTCACTACTACAATTCAGTATAAGATTTTCACTACTTGAGGGTTCACTAAAGCACGACGCGTGTTTCGCTATACAAAAGCTTCATCAGGTTAATTTCGATTTGTTATATTATAATTTCCATAATAATAATTGAATTTTTATGTTAGAAGCCGTTATTTATAATTCGATTTTTTTTTAGTATATACTGTTGAGTTCCAAATTTTTGTTAAGTGTGGTTGGTGTTGTTCATAGTATCAAATAATTGATTTCGAAAAGTTTTATAATAGAATTGAATGTGTTGAAAGATTCCATAAATTTTTGTTAAATCGATAGGTTACCCCATATATCGTAATACCGTAAACTGCATATCTTAGAAACGCAACATACAAAGTTGATGAAACTATCGTATACGATAGTCAACATTGTGAAAATACCGTGAGTAGAATATGGTCCAAATTAACGAGATAGTTTTCCAGATATTCAATAAAAACAATGTTAATGACCTAAAAAAAATCCCTTCATCTAAATGAAAGGTAATATTGAACAATTGCGTTATTCAATGGGCAGTAGCAATCAATTCCTTTTTTGTATTCAAAAACGATCTGTCAATTGTTTTCAATATAATATAGGGGTAAACTGGAAAATGAAAAAAATATATATTTCAAACAGAGAGAGTCGTCAAGAAACAAAACACGATTTTTTGCCTGGAATAGACTGAAACTATATCTTGACAAAATATAACTTGTTGGTTTTGAAATAGTGCTGGAAAAAAAATCCAGGAATACTATTTTTTTTACTATGCCCCGTATACACCCTAATGTACTATCATCAATAAGATTATAATTGAACATGTTTATGAGTTCCGATCAATACATTTTCATCTTTACTTTGTCTTATTTCGACTATAAAAACAGTTTTTTTCTTTGACAATCCTACCCCAATACGTTTTAACGAACTTTAGCCGCTTATATATTAGAAACTAAACATACAAAATCATTTGAACTCACTTTTTTTTACAATGACCCATCCTACTATAACATAATAAAATTTCAGCCAATTCGACCGAAAGCCAATTTCCCATATGTTTTTGTGCGGGGTTCTTTCCAACTTAAATTCTGGTATATTCGACCTAGAAGATTTGGGATAATGGAAATCAACATTTGTTAGATACTCATTTTCATATTGTATTTCAGTTTAGTTTACCCTGTATTCCAATCATGTACGTCTATGTTACTTAGTTCAGTTGTTGTAACGATAACAGATTATATACCTTTTGACTTTGACAGATATGGTATTTTTCGATTTTCGAATCCGGATTGAAACGTAACTATAACAGGTAAATATTAAACATTTCACAGCCTTATAGTAAAATCATGTTGAATAAGTATAATTCAATCGATAAATCGATGCGTACATTTCATGACAAGGCGGAACACATTGATGTCAGGTTTTTTTATATGTGCAGGAGTGTTCACTGAGAGTTCTGAAGTTTTGTATGAATAAGTCAGGGATTCATCGAAATTGTTGTTTTAAATTTAATGAGACTAATCAAATGTTCATTTCGAGTTATTCTTTCATGCTGTTTTTGTGTTTTGTGGTTGTGAACCTAGTATAAGGTTTGATCTTTCGTTTGTTTTGCATACAGTGCTTCTCAAAAATCCTCTCCCCCCCTCTTATTTTTGGAACGATTATACATAAACAAGTGAAATTTGGAAACTGACTATTAAAGGTTGTAAACTTCCCTAGTGATAATGGATGACGAAATCGTCAAAGATGGCCATTGTGACCAATAATTTCAATTGGAACCCTACGGCAAGCGACACCTCTTTTAAAAGGTATCGAAAAAATCTATTCAATGATACTAATTTTGTTTGTGTTTATGGCAGTTTTGGCAACTCGCTTTCAAAAAACGCAAAGCTGTGATGAATTGAATCAGTTAATACTAAAATTCCGAATTCAAGCTCCGCCTCTGGATAGTTGTCAAATGAGCTGACGTTTTTGATAGTCTCCCTAATTCGACGTTTTTGTAAGTGTCCAAGTTTTTGTACATTTAATAATTTGTGTATTGTTAATCGAACGTTTAACTGTTTTAGCAGCTTTTGGTACTTTTAATATTTTTGTACATTTTAATAATTTGTTATACTGTTGTGAGCCCAACGTTTGAGTGCTTCAAGGAGCGAAATGGTACGTGCTTAAGGTGATAAAGTAGCAGCGATCCTAATTCTTGGTGGAACCGGACAAAATATTCATGCAGCAGAACGCATTTTTAATGAGAGGTTTCCCGATCGCCCCGTTTCGAGAACTTATGTAAGGGAGCTTCTCCGTAAGTTTGAAACAACGGGTAGTATTAATGATGCAAAACGATCTGGCGGACCACAAATTTCAAATGAGAAAAAAAATTTATATACTGGCAGAAGTAATAGTTAATCCAACTTCTTCAACAACTCACGTTGCATCTACTTGTGAAGTCAGTCGAAGAACAGTACACAGGGTGTTGAAAAAAAACAAATTTAATCCATACAAAATAAAAACGTTTCATCAACTCTCAGACGACGACTCAGACCGAAGACTAGAATTTTGTGAAAATATGGAAACTAAAATTAACCAACAGTCAGACTATGTCAAAACAATTTGTTTCAGTGACGAAAGTACTTTCTATCTAAATGGAAATGTAAATACACAGAATGTGAGGTTTTGAAGTGACGCAAATCCTCACCTGTTTCGTGAAACACATACCCAATTTCCCCCGAAGGTGAATGTTTGGGCAGGTATCCTGGGAATCCACATCGTTGGGCCTCTTTTTGTTAATACCAATTTAACTGGTGAGGTTTATCTGGAGCTGTTGCAAAACGCAATAGAACCATTAATCCTAGAAATTTTGGAAGATAATCCAGATGAATTCGGTAATTTGGAAATAAAATTCCAACAGGATGGTGCTCCTCCACACTATTACGGTGTAGTAAGATGGTATTTGAATGAGGAGTGTCGTGGTAGATGGATTGGACTCGTGTTCAACGGAATGGCCAGCTCGATCACCAGACCTCACACCTTTGGATTTTTTCTGTGGGGGTTCCTCAAATTATATAGGTTTCTTCGATATCTTTCAAAAGAGGTGTCGCTTGCCGTAGGGTTCCATTTAAAATTATTGGTCACAATGGCCTTGTGACGTCATTTTTGACGATTTCGTCATCTATCATCGCTAGTAGGAAAGTTTACAACGTTTAATATTCAGTTTCCAAATTTCACTTGTTTATGTATAATCGTTCCAAAAATAAGAGGGGGGTTGCGGACTTTTGAGAAGCACTGTATAAGGAAGCTTATATGCAAAACCGATATCCATATTTATCAATACTGAAAAATTTCCAAGAAGATGTGCAGCAGAATGCGACAAGAATTGAACTAAAGGTGACTTTTTCGTGATTCATATGATATAATGACTGCAGTTTGATGCCATATATTTTTCATTGAAGTCTTTGTTTTGAATATATGGGTTTTGGAATGAAATCAGAATTTCATCGGTTTTTGTGTGAAGTGGGGTGGAAAGTGATGCAATTTCTCTCTCTGCAACAGTGGTAAAATGGTGGTTTCTTCGATGTGTATATCTGTACCAATCTTGCCACCTTGTATTTATGTAGAGAACATGTCCTTTCATTTCTCATATTCCTTCAACGTTTTTTAATCCAACTCCAAATTGTTTCACATAGAAAAGTTTCCAATCGATGCCTATTTTTTCAAACACTCCCATTTTTTCTCAAAACAAGATCGTTACCTTTTTTCTGAAAAGCTTTTTCACTCTCTCGAAAACCCCGTCAGTTAGTTAGAACTGGAAATATTATTTTTGTTACTCGGATTGGAGCTCAGAATCTGAACTAGAAATATGGAAAAGTATCTACGGCAGAGAAGACGAACAGTCGTTTTATAATCATAATCCCAGAAAACCAGATAATCGAAAAGTGCAGATCTTATCTTGATTGATCCTATGCCTGGCTGATCTCCAGTTCATCTAAAACAGTGGGATGTTCGAACTGTCAATACAACAGAAAACGTACATGCTAACTTACTGTGCATAAAAGGCATTGTTAATGGGCGTTTTGGGTAAGTATGAACTTGATGTAAGTCAAACCAAAAGTAATTGAATTTTCAGGCAACTGACACTTGTTGCTAATTGCTGTTTTTTTTTCCGGTCCAACTCTCTCTTGATCTTGTATTTCAATCTGGTATATTTTGCGCAAACATCTGATGCTGGAAAACCCAATATTGAAAATCACCGTGATTATTCTTCATAGCATGCCGAATTCCACTCAATTTTTAACTTGCATGTGCATGTGCTCAGGTACAACTTTTATGATTTTTTGATGTTCAAGTCAGTGACAAAATATTTTTTGCGAAATGTTTCTATTATGGTGACTCGGTTTTCCTTCTAATTAATTCCCGCACTGCATTTTCTCACTAACAGATTAAGGGGACACGTGATCGCGCCTCGTATTCTCCTGCGAATAATACCTTAGCAATGTGATTAATTCGGTCATTTTTCATATTCACACATTCCAAAAAAAAACACCCGACACACTTGTGGCAGAAAATAGTGTACGGAAAAATTGCGTGTCCTATATCGTCCTCCGTTTACTATTATCTTTCTTTCAATTGGCACTTGGGATATGTAGTGGTATAAATTGATATTCTGTTCTATTTGAACATTACTTTCAAATATTTTCCCTCGGATGTCTCGTAAGTCACTAGCTACAATATTTGCGCAGCTATGTGTTGAGTCATTGTGATTGCAAACTCTTCCAAAGTTATCTATATCAAAATTGCTCATATGATATCTGAAAAAACCAGAATATACAGTGCTAGTCAAAAGTCCCCTCCCCCCCTCGTATCTTTTGAACGGGTATACTTATAATAATGAAATTTGGAGGGTGGAAATAAACGGATGTAGGCTTCTCAACTGGTCATAACAGGTGACGCAATAGTCATAAATGACGTCACAAGGCCACTGTGACCAATAATTTTAAATGGGACCCTATGGCAAGTGACAGCTCGTTTGAAAGGTATTGAAAATACCTATTCAGTCATACCAATTTTGTTTGGGTTTCGGCTGATTTTGATTGATAAATTGAAGAAATACGAAAATTATAGTTTCGCATTTAATTAATAAAGATTTTAAAGTACGCCTCTGGTTAATTGTCAAAAAGGTTGACGTTTTTGAATTCTCTACTTGTCAAATGTGTTTATACCTTGAAAATTTACCTAAGCTATTGTTTAACGAGACGTTTAAGTGTTTACATGGTACGTACTGTAGCCGACAAAGTAGCAGCTATCTTAATAATTGGTGAATGTAGAAACAATTTCCATGCAGCGGAACGACTGTTTAATGAGAGGTACCCCGATCGCCCTATATCGAGGGTTTATTTGAGGGAGCTTCTTCGGAATCGGAAGTTTGAAGCATCAGGTAGTGTTCAAGATGCCAAACGATCTGGTCGACCAACAATTAGTGATGACAAAAAAATTGACATAATTGGAGAAATGGTAGTAAACCCTACTTCTTCCACAGCCCAAGTTGCGTCTATCTGTGAAGTCAGTCAAAGGACAGTACATAGGGTGTTGGCTAAAAACAAATTTCATCCATACAAATTAAAAATGGTGCACCAACTTTCAGATGATGACCCCGACCGAAGACTAGAATTCTGTGAAACTATGTCCAATAAAATGAACCAACAACCAGGCTACATACAGACAATTTGTTTTAGTGACGAAAGTACTTTCTTTCTCAATGGAAATGTTAACACTCAAAATGTGAGGTATTGGAGTGACACAAATCCTCACATCTTACGTGAAAAACATACTCAATTTCCAAAAAAAGTAAATGTTTGGGCAGGTATTTTGGGAAACCACATAGTTGGGCCTCTTTTTCTCAATGCTAACTTAACCGGTGAATTGTATCTGGAGATGTTACAAAATGATATTGAGGCGTTAATTCTTGAAATTCTAGAAGATAATCCAGATGAATTCGACAACTTGGAAATAACGTTTCAACAAGATGGTGCTCCTGCACACTATTACGGTGCAGTAAGACGTTACCTAGATGAAGAATATCGTGGTAGATGGATTGGACGACGAGGTTCGATCGAATGGCCAGCTCGGTCACCGGACCTTACACCATTAGATTTTTTTCTATGGGGGTACTTGAAATCCAAGGTTTACACTACAGCACCTGACAGTATTGCCATTCTGAAACAACGAATTGTTGAAGAATGTAGGGCAATTTCCGCTGACACACTGGGACGAGTACGACATGAGTTTAGCAATAGGATGCATTACTGCCAGGAAGTAGATGGAGCACATTTTGAACACTTATTATAAGAACTGGTTCTTAAATCTTTATTAATTAAATGCGAAACTATAATTTTCGTATTTCTTCAATTTATCAATCAAAATCAGCCGAAACCCAAACAAAATTGGTATGACTGAATAGGTATTTTCAATACCTTTCAAACGAACTGTCACTTGCCATAGGGTCCCATTTAAAATTATTGGTCACAGTGGCCTTGTGACGTCATTTATGACTATTGCGTCACCTGTTATGACCAGTTGAGAAGCCTACATCCGTTTATTTCTACCCTACAAATTTCATTATTATAAGTATACCCGTTCAAAAGATACGAGGGGGGGAGGGTACTTTTGACTAGCACTGTATAATTGAATTGACCCTGAAAAACATAAATTTCCATCTTCCACCTTTGCTTGGGCTGCTTCTGTTTTCTAGTCTTCATTTTCTGATTTTTTTCACTTCCTGTACTAATGTGCAACGAACTAGTTTTCCCTTCTTCCATCATAGAAAGTGTTACACATTCAATGATAATAACATGAAAATAACCTATAATCGTGAACTTATTTCTGTTACAATGTTAGCAAAATCCGCGTTCACGCAAGTCATCTTATCCATCTTCAACAGATGAATCTCCAATATCCCAGATGTCCTTTCACAGAATAGATAGCAAAAACATCAGAAAACATCAATGAAGACTTTAATCGGTTTCCGCTTGGAATTTGGATATAACGGTATTTGCTTGAAATGGTCACATTTAGATAATATTCAGAAGGAGAATTATCGGATTTTGCTTGTATCTGATGTGCTATATCGGCAGAGCACACCAAAATCTCATACTAATTTCCAAAGATACGAAAAGTTGTTTAATCGGCTTTCACATATTTACTCCATATATGTAGGTAAACTATTCAATTGCAGACTTGTTGAAGAATTTTTCTCAACCTCACTGACAGATAACGACATCCACGATCAATCTGAGCCGCTCATAGGCACTGCTGTATAAAATGAGCATACTAGCTTCCTAAAAGTGAATTTTTTTGCATTTTCTTCGAAACGAAAGAGAATTGAATTCAAGTCGTTACAAATGTGCGAAATATTTCTATAAAATACAAGTTTTAAATTTTGGAAACAATCATCACTGCATTTTACTTTGGTGCGAATACGGGGTAAAGGATAGAGATTGTATTTCCTGTTATCGCTGGACTCTATCGTCATTGTGATATAGAGGGTGTAAACAAGAAATACAAAGTCAGGTATATGATTCTAGTAGTCCGGGGATTGTGAATAGGGGTCGCCGGAGCTAGTCGTCCTCCATCAATACCAGTAACACCTTAGGAATCCAAAGGCTCATATGTGTTGCTCCTTTTGATACTGCATATGATCTGAGGTTCAACTATGAATTAACCAACGTGAATCAAAGAAAAATCCTCGATTCAAGGTAATGGAGGTAGAAGATAATTCAGGAGTCGAATGTAGAGATAAATGACTGTTTTGGTTACTCCCGATTCAAAGGAACAGTGAGTTGCTGCTACAAACTCGGCTTCATCACTAAATTAACGAGCTTTTGATATATCAGTGACGTACTGAGAGTCGAATATGAAAAAAAAATTTGGAATCAATCAATTTCGTTCAGAATCCTTCGAACAGGAGGCCTACAATACGATATCATTTCCGACCATTCCATCACTCACTCTTCCACTTCGACGAATATATTTATATTCATTCACATTGAATTGAAATACCACTGAATGAGTAATGATATTTATATATCTGTTTTATCGGAATAACTCTCTCGATGCCCAGATGACTATGAACTCGCGACACTTGACCATTCTCAATATAAATATTTACTTTTTACTCGTTTCATTTTTCCATATAATCCTTACTATTGTATGCATTATCCGCTCTCGTGTTTCAACCAGTTGATGAATTAATATCTAAGATATGTTTCACACATCCTGAAGAGAAGTTTGTCAAACCTTTTGTCACAAAGTGGATGCTCGTGAATGGAAAGTAATTACAATTTTTTTTCTGGAATTCCTGGAGTATTTGAGTGAAGCTATTGCTTGAGATAATTTCGCGTTTTTCTGGATGTCAGAACATCAACAAATGAGATTCGACTTGGAGTCATCGGAAACACGCTTCGAGAGATATACAATACCCAAACTTACCAACTGGGATGATTACAAAGAGCATATCGAGGGGCAGTTCGGAGGACCAACATGTATCCATCGATTCAGCTGGGGAACAAGATACAGCCTCCAAGCAGCTTCAAAATGCTATAATCATAGCGTATGAAATCAACTGTCTGTAGAATAAAGAACTCTTCAATAGAGTTGAAAGTCCGGGACACTGGGAAAACTATTCAGCGGCTTCTTCTGAGTACAACAAGGAACACAGAAAATTGAGAAGGTGAACCCGGAGGCAAATTTCTGAGGGGATTACGGCATTACGCCCAACCCAACGCCTCCAGACAGTTCTATCTGAAGAACATACCAACGGCATCGGTCTGATTGGAAAGCCAACGGTGGATATGCAGAGAACGAGAAGGAGAACATAAGTGCACAGCTGGAAGGGGTTGTCACCAACTCCAACAGATCCAGCAGGAAGGAGCCTAGCGAAAAAAATCCCCACTACCCAGAAGATCAAATGGGCCATTAAGTGCTTCAAGCCTTTAAAAAGGGCTCGTTAAGGCTGTTCAGGGCTAGTTTCATTTCCAGTCACATACCAGAAGCCTGGATGAAGGCTGCAGTGATGTACATGCAAAATAGTGGGAAACGTCCAGCAGATAAACTGAGTCTTATTGCCCTTTTAGCCTGACCTCCTTCCTCCTGAAAATGATTGAGGAAATTATAAACGTTATGAAAGTGAAATCCTTTTAGACATACCACTTAAAAAAAAGGTCGTTTATCAAGCAGGCAAATCAACGATCAATGCTCCACAATGCTTAGTTGAGAGCATTGAAAAAATATAATTTGCCAAAGAAATGTGCATCCGTAGATATGGAGGGTGCTTTCGATGGGGTGTCATCGAAAGCACTCCGTCATCAGGTCGCTAGAGGAAAGGAATTTGAACTCCTCACTGATCAAATGAACACATGCAATGCTGAAAAGCAGAATCAGTGTAGCTGCTCCTGGAGAGGAAACGGTCAGAATTACACCAAAAAAGATTATCTCCAAAGTTCTATCGCCTTTGCTGTGGTCACTGACCGTGGATAATCTGATAGTGAAGTTACATGAATCTGGAATTACCACTCACTATTAGGAGCAAACATGACGGAATAACATGCAATCGCAGGCAGATATCCCTTAATATATCGAACGATTATCAAGCTCATGGACACCTATGCCTCATTGGTGTTATGGCCAAAAACTCTACAGCACTCGGCACAAATCGAGCTGCAGAAAGTGAAGCAATTAGCCTGTTTGATAATCACAGGGGCAATATTCACCTGCTCCACTGCAGTATCAGAGGTAATGCTTAATCTTCCGCCACTGCACTCATGAAATGTGTGTGATGGAAGATGTGGCAAAAAGTGCAAGGCACGACCTTGAAGTGAATAATTATAGAGTGGTTGTCAACAACTACCATATATCCACAACAAACAGGCCCCAACTAGAAAGGGATGCATCAGTATGGTATACTGATGATTCTGAAATGGACGAAAGGGCTGGAAGGGAGTAACGGGCCCTAGTTTGAGGCTTTCAAAATCACTATGCAAAGCCCAAACAACTTTTCAAGCAGAAACTCAGCTATAGGAATTTTCTTCCGAAAATGCCTTGAAAAAGGCTTCGGGAAGGCAAAGATCTTCATCCTATCAGACACACAAGTGGCACTGAGAGCTCTTGAGTCCCACACATGTGAGTCCAGACTGACTCGGGACTGCAAACTATCCCTAAGACAAACAATCAGGTTATTCTGATGTGGGTACGTAATCGAAGGCAATGAAGAAGCAGACAGCCTTGCCAAGGAAGGAGCAAACACAAAATTTCCTGACCAGAACTCTCCTGTGGTCTTTCCAAAGCCCACATCAATGTGGCTGAATAAATTGAAATCCACTGGAATAAGAATCCAGGGCAAAGACAAGCAAAAAGTCTCCTGAGCCCATCGGCAAAGAAAGCTGAACAGCTTCTCAAGTTGGACGAAAAAGACTTTGAACTGGAAACGGGGCTGACCACCGGACATTGTCCATAAAAATGGATAGATCGGACAGTGAACTGTGCAGTTACTGCGAGAACTCCGCTGAAACTTTAGGACACCTGCTTTGCGACTGTCAAGCGCTGTTCTGTTCGAATGGATTTCACTAACGCCCTCAGACATCGAGAACTTAGCTCCTAGGGAACTGATACGCTTCGAGAGCAAGGATTCTCAGAAGCCCGGATCTTAAATAGATGAAGATAATGTACAAAATAGGTCGAGGTTGAAGAGCCATATCGACCCTCCTACAATCTACAATCTACTTCCCTTTGGCGACGATATATCCTTATGCTGCAATATTAAAAACGGAGGATTCGAAGTCTCCCCACAAAATTCAATATAAATAAAATGAGTGGTGGACTAGAAGCGAAAAACTACTTTTCTGGCTAATCCCACGTGGATCATTGAATGATATCCACCTGAAAATCTATGCAAACTTCCATTATCAATGAAAATTTATTGCAAATATATCCTTCTGATGAACTCAAATGTTTTAATTGAAATCGGTATACAGATTGTTAGGCGATCCTGATCCAATCTGAACATTATCAAGTTTATCAGAAAAAAACATTTGCAATAAATTATCATTGATAATCGAAGTTTGTATAGATTTTCAGGTGGAAATCATTCAATGTTCTGCGTGATATTTGCCAGGAAAGTAGTTGTTTAAATATATATATATATATATATATATACATATATGTATGTTCCGTCTTCACCTCCCTTTATTTATTCAGGATAAGTTTATTATTACAATTACTATTGGGTTTGTCTGAGTATACTCCTCCCCTATTTGTCACTGCCAAAATGCGCGACCTTGGCTGTGTTTTCCTTTTTCCTGGAGAATGAGTTACTCACGCATCAAAATTAATAAATTGTATATCATTCTGAGCTACATAACTCTTATTTGAAGGTTTTTATTTCTAAGTTGTCTAAAAGACAGAAAATCGCTATGAAATACTTTTAATGTTTTTCAATAAATTCATGCTTTTGTTTGCATTGTATATGAGGAATATTACTTCAAGTTGATTAGTTTTTTTCTTCAATGGACATAACTCTTTCTCTTTCAAGAATATGATATTCGGAAAGCAGCTTATCTGTGACGAATGATCAAGTCATAAATGTCATGTCAAACCGTCCATTTGTCAGATATAATTCGTGAACTCCTAGTATGAGAATATATTAATATTCCTTTTGAGTTCACAAATTAAACACCGAACATATTTGCACAAAAGCACAATCCACCTGTACACAGGGATGAGAATAACATAAATTGCATTTATTTCATTTCTTCTGGGTTCAACGGTATGCTCAATAGGAAAAACATCAAACGACCGTTATCCAATCAAGCAATTTTAACTAATTTTCTCAGAGTCTCTTTTTTCAAGTACAAGGAAAACAATTTCCCTGTTTTGCATATACTTGTGCTGTCCTCATGATGGAATAAATTTTTTGTTGGATTATAATAATTTTCGCATCTTGTAGTGGGATGCTATCCTGAGGATCTGGGTCACCATTCATTACAAAACTCAGGGAATAATCAAATGGCAAACAATCGTAGGAGATAGAGTTAACGGATAATAGCTGACAAATAAACGTTTTGACATGACATTTATGACTTGATCTTTTGTCACAGATAAGCTGCTTTCCTAATGTTCTATACTCAAGAGAGAAAGAGTTATGTGTGTTGAGAAAAATAATATAATCGATATGAAGTAATAATCCTCATTCACAATGCAAACAAAAAGCATGCATATATTGAAAAACATTAACGGTATTCCACAGCGACTTTCCGTTTCTTAGACATTTCAGAAAAAAAAATCTCCAAATGAGAGTTATGTAGCTCAAAACGATATACGATTTGCTAATTTTGTTGCGCAAGCAACTCATCCTCGAGGAAAAAGGAAAACACTGCCGAAGTCGCGAATTTTGGCAGTGACAAATATATATATATATATATATAATATATATATATATATATATATATATATATATATATATATACATATGAAACAAGAGAGCCACACATCTGAAGTGTAATATTAAAAACGGGGGACTTAAAGTCTCTTCACAAAATTCATTATAAATTGAAATTATGTTCACAGCATATATATATATATATATATATATATATATATATATATATATATATATATATATATATATATATATTTATATATATATATATATATATATATATATATATATATATATATATATATATATATATATATATATATATATATATATATATATATATATATTAAAATTTATTTGCGTTTATACGGTCCCGTTTCGCCTGCCTACGAATCCAAACCAAATTCGACGAACTCAGACCCGGCCTCGGACTTGACAAGGTTTATGTAAAACTGTCTAGAAGGGTTGGGACACACATGGAACGAAATAATAGCCAGGTTCGAAAATGCGGTAAAACGAAGATTTTTATAGTGATTTAGTTCCATCACTGTGCGTGTAAGTGGCGCTTCCGGCGGAAATGTATATGGTATATAATGCCATGCATTTAACCGACGAATACCATCCTGAAATTTGGCAGCCGCGCCATTTATGTATTGACGAAGTTCTAGCAGCAAGTCTGAACCATATTGTCGATATATCGTGATTTTCGTTTATTTTGAGGATACTTTTCTCTACACCCGTACTATAATAATACACTCATATGCCCATAATCCGTTTCATAATTAGATCCACTATGATACATATCTTTCATAACGATAGAGATTTTTAATCAATGGAAACCCATAATTTTTCAATCAAGCATCCTGTGCATTTGACGTTCGTCCTAGATTCCTATCTAATTGTTTCATTCGTCAAAATCAGTACGTATTAAATTTTCGTAGAATATAGCTAAACTTCGATGATTATATTCAAAATGTCTGATATCAGCGATATAGAACAATTACCATCGACTCCTCCACACATATCGGAGAAAGCAGAAAATGCAGTACGAACTATTTTACCCCAAAAATATGAGAAAGTGTACGAAAAACTATATCAACGGTTTATGGACTGGAGAAATACAAATAATATTTCGATATTCTCCAAAAATGTTTTGATTGCTTATTTTCAAGAATTGATGTAAACTATGAAATCATCTAGTACATGGACACATTATTCAATAATAACATCGTTGGTAAATATCGACCATAATATAGACATTTCTAAATATAAGAAGCTACAAGCTTTATTGAAGCGAAAGTCCGAAGGATATGAATAGAAAAATCGAATTTAAACGGTTTTCTTCACATAAAGGATTCAATATAAAATTGAACCAGAGAAAGGTAGATCTCAGGTGAAAAACAACTACTTTCCTGGCAAATACCACGCAGAACGTTGAATGATATTCACCTGAGATCTACCTTTCTCTGGTTCAATTTTATATTGAATCCTTTATGTGAAGAAAACCGTTTAAATTCGATTTTTCTATTCATTCCACTTCACATGGCACTTATCTCTCACTATATGCTAGACGGGCTTGCCACTCCTACTGAGAAGGAATCTTTTATTAGAAACCTATCGAGGTGGGAGATTTTCGGAGTGTTTCTTTCTGTCACTAGGTACCGCCAGTTAAAGTTTATCTTTTCCGGCGTACCTATAGGTGTTACAAGATCGATGATGTTTGTTTACGTTGTGTCTCACTTCAGCCAGAGTTCTTTGGACTTTTGGCTGGTTGACTACTCCGTACTGATGAGGGCCAAGAAGCCTGAAACCGGTATGCGGATTGTTAGGTGAACACGACTTAAATTAAACATAATCGAGCTTATCAGAAAGAAACATTTGCATTCAATGTCCATTGATATTTTATGGAAGTATGCATGGATTTTCAGGTGAATATCATTCAACGTTCTGCGTGGTATTTGCCAGGAAAGTAGTTGTTTTTCACCTGAGATCTACCTTTCTCTGGTTCAATTTTATATTGAATCCTTTATGTGAAGAAAACCGTTTAAATTCGATTTTTCTATTCATTCCACTTCACATGGCACTTATCTCTCCGAAGGATATGTTGGAAAAAAATCAAAAATATTTTCACCTGAACAAATAAAAACGTTCATCGACGAAGCACCCGATGAAAAGTTTCTATTTATAAAAGTAAGTATCCACCTAACATTGCTTTTTCTTTAAATTTTGTCATGATTACATTTTCCATTCGACTCATGCATGATATATTTCATGAATGTCGAGAAAACTTGATATAGACTACAGTATGAGACGCGGGTTCGAAGCTAGCCTAGGTCATCCTGCTTTTTGTTTCTTTTTTTTTCTTTTCTTTATTTCTTATTGTTGTATTTTTTTAATTCATCTTCTTGTTCTAGGTAGCAATGATTTTTGGAATAATGGGAGCATGTCAAAGGCATGAACTACGTGACCTAAAATGTGAAAATGTCAAAGATATGAATGGAATCTTAATTGTTAATGTGGTAGAAACTAAAACAAGAGTACAACGAACATTTACAATTTTCGGCAAATACTACGAAATTGGTAAAAAATATATGAATCTACGGCCGAAAATTTGCCCCACCCCTTCTTTTTTCGTTAATTATTTTAATGGAAAATGCACAATTGAAAACATTGGTATTAATATATTTGGTAATTCAGGGAAGCAAATAGCAACATATTTAAATCTGCCTGATCCGAATTTATATACAGGGCATTGTTTTCAAAGGACATCTGCAACCGTATTAGTTGATACCGGTGGTGATAATACTGCATTGAAACGTCATGGTGGCTGAAAATCCAATTCAGTGGCGGAAGGCTACATTGAAAATTCGGTTCAGAATAAAAACAGCATTTTCAATACAATATTGATCTCTATTGAGACTAGCAATAATGAAATAAATGTAAATATTCCTTCCACTTCCAGATCAGTGGGACCTGGAATAAACTTTTCAAACTGCACAATAAATAATCTTAATATTTTTAAGAAATCAGATTAATTACAATTATTATGTTCAATATAAATATGGATAATATGTTTATAGTTTTTTTATATCCATGGTAATACCCGAAGTAATACCATCAATTATAATTTTGTAGAATTTTTTATGAAAATACGAGTAATTATTGTGTTTAATACAAATATAAATATAATATTTATAGTTTTTCATTATTTATCGGGTGTAGAAAAAAAAGAGTATGCCACTCTCATGTAATGCTTATCAATACACCCGCATAAACCATACGAAACTCGTCTTCGGTTGATGCTTGTGTATTAATAACCATTATTACATGATCGTTGCATAATATACTATTATTTCACAGAAAATAATATTTGGAAGACTAGTTTGTTGACACTTCATTCTTGAAGATCCTCCTACAAATGAAAAAATAGTAATAAATAATGATTTAAAATGGATATTTTCATAGTTCAGTTTTTTATTACAAGCTTTTATTCAACTTGCTTCGTTCATGTCTGTATTTCCGGTTCAAAATTTGTAAGTGAATTTTAACCCTTTTCTAGTCGTTTGATGATTAACTTGATATTCGGTATATGTTCATAATTCCGGTGTCAAGGCATTATTAAATTGTTGTTGTTGAAAAAACAGAATGGCGGCTCCAAAATGGCGGACGAATTATGTGATTATGGCCCGATTCTATTCAAAATTGGAATGTAGGAGTTCTTGGGGTTGGAGATTATGAATTTTTTTACAAAATTCATGAATTTAAAATGGCAACTTCAAGATGGAGGACGATTTTTGTAATTATGGACAGGTTCTACTCAAAATTGGTATTTGGGGGTTCTTAGGATTGGATATGACGGACGAGTTCTGTGATCATGGTCCCATTCTATTCAAAATTGGTGTGTGGGGATTTTTGGGTTCGAAAACTATGCATTTTCAGGACAAATTCAACATGGCGGGCGAATTATGTGATTATGGTTCGATTCTATTCAAAATTGAAATATAGGAGTTTTGAGGTCGGAGATTATGAATTTTTTGACAAAATTCATAAATTCAATATGACGGCTGAAAGCTGACGGACGAGTTTTATGATTATGGTCCGATTCTATTCAAAATTGGTAGTATGATTTTTTGTCAAAATTTATGAATTCAAGATGGCGGCTCCAAGATGTCTACGAGTTTTGTGATTATACCCGATTACATTAGAAATTGGTATGTAGGGGTTTGTGGGGTTGGAGATCCTAATTTGTTGGTCAAAATTCATTGATTTGAAATGGCGGCTCCAAGATGGCACCGAGTTCTGTGTTTATTGCCCGATTCAATTCAAAATTGGTATGTGGGGGATTTAGGGGTCGAAGATGATTTTTTTGTCAAAATTCAAGATGACGGCTCCAAGATGACGGATGAGTTTTGTGATTATGTTCCGATTCTATTGACAATTGGTATGTGTGTTTCTGGGGTCGGATATTATGGTTACATTGTCAACATTCAAAAATTCAAGATAGCGGTTTCTATAAATTTTTCTTTGAGACTGAAGAATTCGAAATGAAACCAAAATAAAAAAAAATAACACAAGCTATTATTCGAACGCACCAAAAAGTTAAAAATAATTTTGGTGCTTGCCCTATAACAGAGTAACACAATATAATGAAGTGTATTACATTTGAGACTGGTATCGTACAAAAAAATTATTCCTATAAACTAACACCGAAAAATCCTATAACTTGAACTCATACAAAGTATAAAAACGAGTAGAGAAAGAAAGAAAGTGTGTTACCATAATTTCCTGATCTGTATTCATAGAAATTTATAATTCAAACACAGAGGAGTTTTGAGATGCTTTTTGAACATATTGGTGGAATAGTAATAATGTCTAAGTGAGAATTGAATACAAAATTATAAGAATTCATTGATCTTATCAAAGGAGAGTTATTGTAGTAATTGCTATCGAAACTTATTATGTGAAAGATCAGTCTATTTCTTGTTCCTACATAGACCGCAATTAATTGGAAACTCAGAGATTATTTTGCTAGCGTAAACGAAGAGAATATCGAGAAAATTCCCTTCGGATAAATAATCGTTCAAGTCTGTAAAATCTGAGGTTCCCATAATAATATTCGAAATGTCGATGACAAAAATATCTGTAGTTCAGATTCTGTCATAAACAATGCAATTAAATTCCAATTCCATAGAGATTACTTTGGAACTATTTGTTATTTCTTCCTAACGATAACCTCAACATGGCTTTCAAACGGAAGTTTTTCCATCCAGGATGACCCCTGGGTCCATTATTTCATCTTCGGACCATAGAATCTGTTTATTTGTATGAATATTTGTTGTCAAATGAGTTGAACACCCTGATAAGAGAATTTGTGAACATTTCTGTGTATTGAGAAAGAGCCTATTAGTTGTGGAGTGTTTTGAAAATCGATTCAGATCCTTCTGAAGGTCTAAGTAGTCCACGTTGTCCTTGATTCCTTGGTAAATTTTTAGATCATCCACGTATAATAATATTCCAGATCAAATTGAATATTTGTCACGCGGTTTCGTTCTGCCAGTGTTGTCGGTTCCTCTTTGCAGGTCCATATCAGTTGGGACGACACTTCCTGGCTACTCGGAGCCTTCAGTGCCGCCTGGATGTCTGAGAGAATGTGGATCTGTTCCTCTTTTATTGCTCTCCTATTGTTTCCCTTCACGCATTGAAGGAGTGCGTAGACCTCTGCTTGAAATACAAAAGTGTGAATACCAACTAACTAAACTCAGTCCTTCGGTTTCTAGAATTCAGTCCTGCTCCCGCAGCATTCTCCATCTTAGACCCGCTAACAGCATTTTCGTGGAAAATGTCACAGAGGAAGAAATTGGGGACATCATAAAATATAAACTTAAGAAAAACCATTCCTGCGGTCCTGATGAAATATCAGGTTATTTGATTGAAAAAACTGCTGATTACATCATCGAACCCCTCACTCATTTAATAAAAATATCTTTTCAAGAGGGTATGTATCCCACCATATTGGAGAATGCACTAGTCTCCCCGATTTTCAAAAAATCAGACCCGCATAATTTAGAAAATAACCGGCCAATCACAGTGCCTCCCGTTCTCTCGAAAATTTTCGAATATTCTATGCTTTCTCAACTCCTAAACTTTTCAAATGTGAATAATTTACTTCATCCCGATCAACATGGTTTCCGTACAGGACATTCAACTACCAGTGCTATCCACTCTTTTTATGGAAACATTATACAATCTATTGAATCTGGACAAAATCCAACAGGAGTCTTCTGCGATCTCAGTCGAGCTTTCGACTGTGTAGTACACAAAAAATTGTTCGATAAACTTTATCCTAATGGAATAAGAGGCAAACCTTACGAATGGTTCAGTTCCTTTCTTGAAGGAAGAATCCAGCGGGTGAAAATCTATCACACCAACAACATTAAAACAATAACTCATGTCTCAGGTCCACAACAAAATAAGATTGGTGTTCCCCAAGGGTCCGTCCTAGCACCTATACTCTTCATAATTTATATAAATGAACGGCCAACTGTTCTACCAAGAGCCTTCACTTGTTTGTATGCTGATGATGCTACCCTGCATTTCTGTGATGAATCCGCAGTAGAACTTCAAAATGAAATGAACAACACAACTGATGCCCTATATAGTCGGCTGAGCAACAACTCTCTGTTTCTCAATACGTCAAAAACAAGTTTTACCACTTTTCATACCAGGCAAAACACCAACCTACCTTCCCTGGACCTGAACATCTGCGGCACACCTCTTGAACATAGGACATCCTCCAACTTCTTAGGTATCATAATGGACAACGATCTTAGCTTTAAATCACATTGCAAAAATCTGACTAGCTCTCTACACTCCAAATGCTACCAAATTAGAATCCTCAAACGGGTTTTGGATAAACCTAGTTTGCTCCTATTTCATCACGCCCAGGTACAATCAAGAATTCGCTACGCAATCACAATATGGGGAAGCTCCCCAGCAGCAAAAGACGTATTCATCGCACAAAAGCGAATAATACGTTGCCTTGCAAACGTCTCCCAGCAGACGCCATGTCGAGATCTTTTTGAAAAACTTGGAATTCTACCACTTTCTGGTCTCTTCATCTTAGAAGTCATAACATATATTCACGCGAATAAAAAAACGTTTCCAACAAACAACCAATATCACAATTATAATACGAGGAAAAAAAAACGACTTCCACTTACCACCTTCACATCTTACCATTTCTTGAAAATTACTGAACGTGATAGGAGATTATACAATGTACTTCCAAATGAGCTGAAAGTAATAGAACAGACGCATATTTTCAGAAAAAAAATAAAAGCATTTTTATTGGGCATTACTCCATACAACCTTGATGAATATTTTTAATGTTTCATTTTATTTCATTATTATAACAAACATTTCACCTGAAACATGTCCACATTTATGATTATTCGGATATTTATAATATTTTTATCGATTTCGTGAGTTGATGATAATATCTATCTATCTATCTGTATACACAGGAAGTTAGTGCTCATGCTATTTCTTCGCCACATATCTTCTTCTGCAATGGAAAGAAGCTAGCATGGATTGTGTTTTTTTTATGAACGTTTGTGTTGAAGTTGACTTTTTGTACAAGTAATTGTTCACACTCCGCTAGCGTTGAAGTGAAATGGAAATATATCCTTCAATTTCACATCAAAGCTGTATGTTTTTAGTTTCATAAAAAGTGGATGTACATGTAATAATTCAATAGGAGTGTAGGAAGGAATCACATGAAACAAGTGAAAATATAGTATGAACAATAAAATAGTACACAAGCAAACATTCATATCACGCAGCCAGATCAGTTGGAGAATATTCATCTATTGACTGAAAGGCATTTTTGTAGAGAAGATTTTTAGCACCATTTCCGGAATTGATGAGATTTTGAATTTTCTTGGTGAATATTGAAAGTTTATATAGTTTCATAGATATGATATGAGGTTCGTTAGATACAGAAGGTAATTTGTGAATAGGAACTATTAAATTATAATTTTGTTTAGACCATAACTAGCGGCAATGCACGTAGTACATCTTTGCTGAAACTCGTGGAAGTGTTTCTTAATGTAAGTAACACAGTTCAAAATAAACATGGATATTACAGTTAAAATTTGTAATTCAGTTAATAACTGCTTACAAGAATCTCCATATTATTTTTTTTTTGAACACAACAAATCATTCACATTACTGCAGTTTCCATAGCAGACTAGGCAATAATTCAGACTTGAGTGAACATAGGCATAGTAATAGCTTAATGAGATATTGATGAGGACAGAATTTCTGAAATTCCAAATAACGAAACAATGTTTGGATTATTTTTTGGAAATATTGTCAATATGGTAATTCCAGGATAATTATTATGAGTCAATGTTCAACCCTAGGAAGTTTACTGATTTTTTCTGTACAATGGATTTAGTATTGGTTCTTACCAATATACTGCAGTCCATTTCCCTAAGAGAGAAAACAATCGTATTCGTTTTGATGCTATTAAGTTCGAGGCCGTTTCTGAAACAGTAATTTTGCATATTTGCAACTTCACATAGAGCAGAACTGAATATGAAGGAAGTGTCATCAGCAAAGTGTACAGTGAAATTTGGTTGGTTGATATTAGAGATGTCATTTACAGATAAAAAGAAGAGAATAGGGCCCAGGACACTACCTTGTGGGACACCTGTTGGGATGTTCCAAATGATATGTGCCCAATTTGAGTTATACCTCAACAGATTGAGTTCTGCCAGTTAGATAAGTTTCAATCTATTCAAGACTTTGACCACACCAAGGTCGTGAAGTTTCTCGAGGAGCAGTTGATGACTGATGGTGTCAAATGCACGGGACAAATAAAAAAGAATACTAATAGGTTTTTCACCATTATAAAATTTGGATAAAACACCAGACCAGAGAAATAGTAGCATCTTGAGTTGATAAACCAGCTTGGAATCCATATTGGCTCTCAGAGAGTGAGTTATACTCATTACAGAAGGATACAAGTCTGCCCGGAAAGGATTTTCCGAAAAAGTTTGAATCTGAAGACAGCAATGCAATTTTTTTCGTTTTCAGGGATCAAGTACTCATCTTTTTTTTTGTGAACAGGAACAACAATGGCTTGTTTGAGACATGAGGGAAATGATAAATTTACTGAGTATGTAAGTGGTTCGATGATGAGTTCTGCAACAGTCAACAAGACTTTAGACGATATAGACTTAATAATATCAAGAAGTTCAGTTTCATCGAATGTATGAAGAAAAAAGGAATTTGTTTTTATGTCGTAATAAACTCCACCAACAGACTAAGTATCATTGATAAGTGAATTGATAGAGTCATCAAATGGAACGTTGAAGACTTGAGGAATTACAAGGCCACCATGAGCCCGAATTCCATCATCAGTTTCAAAATAAGTCGGTAAACAATTGCCCACATTATTGGATGTAGTATTCTGTTCCATCATATTCCAGGCAACTTTAGAATTGTTCACAGCTGCAAGAAATTTCTTGCTGGGATACTCTTTTTTAGAATGGCCAATTTTCATTCCATGATTCTTCAAGAGGAATTTATATCGCTCATTAAAGACTCCATCAAATTGTATTCTGCTCAGATTAACAATATCACGAAGTATACCTTCATGAATACTGAGTAAGGGACCTAGGTGCGATCCTTATGGTACACGTGGGATAATCATTGTTTCATGCCATTGGGAATTATTCAAGGCAATATATTGGTATCTGTCAGAAATAAAAGAGTTTGGAAGCCCAAATAGATTGTCATGCATACCATTATTTCCAAGTCTCGTCATCAGAGTTGGATGATGTACTCCATGGAATGCCTTGGAAAAGTCAGTATACACCGCACACATTGTAGTAAATATCTTGCACAAATGGAAAGAGATTAGTAGTGACAGTTCTCTTCTTGTTGAAGTGTAATGTTATGCAAACCATTTGAGTTTACCAATTTCATTCCAAATTAATGGGAAAAATTGAGATACAAACAATGAAACAGACTCACAAACAGAGGATCTAAGTTGATGAAACTCATTGAATATTCCAAAATGAAAATCCTTTATTCGGCAACCGAATTGGACAAAAGTCAAGTAAACAAAATGGAATAAAAGTGTTTGGCGAGTTAATTTTCATCTCGTGTTTGTATGAAAATAAAACATTCCATGCGCCATTTGATCATAATCATGCAAAGAGAGTGGCAACACTGCCGGGTCTGTGAACTTGTGAACTTGATATAAACTAGATAATTAATTTTTTTTTAACTTTTTCTACCCCTCTCAGTTCCCGTTATTTATGGAAATTGTAATAACTGTAGAACACCAAAATGTTTGTTGAAATCATAAGTATTGCTTACGGGTCTGAGGTGGTCTGATATTTTAGATAAACGTTTGTTATTGTTTGTGAACTGGGTTATCTCATGATTGAATAAATGAATAATTTGTTTTATTATAATAGAATATTCGTTGGATGTTTCTTTAATCAGTTAACAAAAAGTGATTGATTGATATATCAGGTACAGATTACCATCAGATGGAAAAATAGTCACCAACAAACAAGGAAAAATGATCACGGGCATTGCAAATTTTATATGAACACGCCAAGGATGCTTGCTTTATGGTTTGTTACACTTAATACTCCGATGATTCTAAAATAAATTGGATCAGATAAATTTTATTAAAAATTGGCTAAATATTTTGGTTTAACAATTGATACTATTTCAAAAACAATCAATATAACATTACTGAAATGAACAACTCAATTTACTAGTTTCATTCAGGAAAATATATAGATGAGTTCGTAGTGGTGAGGATTCATTAAAATACCTAATTGCTCGCTTCCCATCGCCTGACTAATTATATTTCTGATGGATCTGGTGGAATAATGATATTAATCAAAAACATGATAGTTGAAGTTGAGTAAGGCCTTCCAGGGTGCAAACTATATATACTTCGAAAGAGGTTGAAAGATGTAAACGAATTGGTTATATGAGTCGTTACAAAATTATTGGAATTCCTATGTATTGACATGCACTTCGTATCCTGAAACTAATGACATTCTTATGATAGCATGTGCTTTGATAAATATGGAATGTTCACTTTGATGACGCAAAATTAGATTTGAAAATGCAATAGACCGATAGTAGGCAAAATAGTAAAGATAACTTACAGAAGATGGGTCGCAATATTAATCTTCAGATTGTTTGGCATATTCCATCAACGTCTCCAGAATAATACTGCTCCATCGACATGGCATAAATATCTCATATATTATTGTAATATATCAAACACTTTGTCTTTCACTAATATTTTTTCGTAACATGTTTTTTAATCTCATTATTTTTCATGAATTCCTCAACTGCATTTTAAAATAGAATAAGGATTTTGATTATTTATATTCTCGATACCTTTTCATGTGAAAAAATATCCAACAATTTTATTCATCTGGAAAGAATGCTATAAATGGGCTGCTCACCTTATTACGAAATTTTGAATGATTGAATTAGATCCATATTGTATCTTGTTGAAAATTCGATTATCAACTTTCATTGATATTATAGAAATCTGATCTTTATGTACAGTTCTTCTACATTATGGAGAATCCTTAGTTAGATAGGAAGTGTGATAATAAGTTAACTTCATTTTACTCGCTTTTTTTATAACTTCCTACATGCTATAATACTTATGAATTGGACTATCCAGTTCAATAAATAAAGGACTGTATGCAATTGAACACATGCTTTCTGAATGTATTGCAGAAATCAATTATATATAAAAATATTAAAAGTTGTTCAGGATCAGTACTGAACTACACCAAGACCCTATTTATTAAATTGAATATCAACAAATAAAAACTGTCATTCAAAAACAAAAACCTTCCTGATGTTATGTTCATGTCACTGACTCGATGGAAAAGCTACCCGCTCAACCACGAATCACAAGTTCTTTTATCTCAAATGATGCATGTATTTGAAAGGAGATTGGAAATCTTTAATGCTGCAAAACAGCTCAAAATATGGCACAAATACACATGAAACTTTCAATAACTGACTGACAACTGTAACTTCAATTTCACCTCTCTATCTATATTTTATACAATGAGAATCCTCAAAGTGGGTACCTATATATCTACAGGGATATCTCTATCAAAACCAACTAGGAAATGTTATGTTTTCTACATTCTCCCACCTGAGGAACTATAACAAGAGTGACTCAAATTCAAAATGATACATTTCTAACAACACCAATCATAATCAACAATTACGTTCTGGTGGCTTACAAACCCGGCCCATTCGAGTAGTTGTTGTACGAGTTAAGATGTTACAATTGTGATCTCGAGAACCCGCACTTTCACTATTTGCGATTGCTCTGCTTTTGATGTCAGAACTGACATCAGACACTCCCGCACTGACTTTTCGAAGTGAGGTAATAGGAAACTGCCTATCCTCTTGTTTGTCTTCACAGCTTTCCGGAAACGATTCCTCGTCTGGTTGTAGGTTAGCTATGACTAGAGTTGCATCGATACACTCCAATGGGTAGATATGCTGAATGGGCCTCAATAGGGTTCCTTCTGCAGTTGTCACCTGAACCAAACGAATTTTTTCATCTTTTCCCGGAATCACCTGGGTGATACGTCCCAAAGGCCAATTCAGACGTTTATCACGGTCGTTACCAATCAAAACGATTTCACCAAGTGTAACTTGTCGCTGTCTTTTCTGATTGGTCATTAACTCAAGTTGTCCTAAATACTCGTTTCGAAAACGAAGCCATAAATTATCTCGTAGCTTTTGTTTATACGCCATTCTCCGATTGAGAGAATTTTTCTCAATGGAATCACAATCAGGCATTCCATGCTCGATCAGGTCAAGTAGAAACATTGCTGGTGTCAAGGCTATCAGATCGTTCGGATTATCGGCTAAATAGGTGAGGGGTCTTGAATTGACTGTTGCTTCACAATCACATAGGACGGTCATCAAATCTTCGTAAAACAAGGAGGAACGGCCAAACACTCGTCTTAGAAGCTGTTCCAATATTCCCACAAGACGCTTCCAAAAACCACCCCACCAAGCAGCTGTGGGTGGATTGAATTTCCAAGATAATCGCTGTGTTGAAGTATAATCTGCAATAGCACTCCAGTTCAAACGACTAAATGCATTTTCGGTGCCTATAAAGTTCGTTCCGTTGTCAATGTATATTGTTCTAGGTCGACCGCGTCGCGCCACGAAACGTCTCAGAACTTGAATGAACCCATGAGTAGAAAGAGAAGTAGTTAGTTCTGAACGCATTGCACGATACACAGCACAGGTGAATAAGCAAACCCCCGTTTTTTCTCCCGATTTTAGAAACAGCGGTCCCGCAAAGTCAATACCCGTGATTTCAAAAGCAACTGCATCACGAACTCTATCAGACGAAAGTGGTGGAGATGGATTCTGAAAGTTTTTTGCGTTATATCTCCTACAAATCGCGCACTTCCTTATGGCAGATCGTATTGCCCGACGACCACCAAGTATCCAGTATTTTTCGCGGAGGTTACTTAACAGTCCTTCAGTACCGATATGGCACATTGGCATGTGTGTATCAAAAATTAGTCTATTTACGACAAAGTGTTTTGATGGAAGCACGACTGGGAACCGAAAGTCTTTCTTGTCTTCTCTCTGTAAAATTCGGCTTCTCAGTCGAATGAGACTAATTTGGTCTCCGGAAGAACAAAGGGAATTCAGCATGTTATCCTCTCCATCGCCGAAACATTCTTGCTGGATAAAACGGATAACAAACGTCTCAGCTTCATCTATTTCGGGAACTTTCAAAGGATCTTTTCTCGAAAGTTTTGGATTTTTGAGGTAATGAATGAAACGTTAGATCCATGCTACCATCCGGAAAATTATATTTTGAAAAATACCCAAGGTGCCACTCAAAGCATTTCTTTCTTTCTTTGTAGATTTCATCCTCATCGCATATCATTTCTCCATTTAACCATGATGTTGAGGGATTGTACAACCATTTGGGTCCCTCCCACCATTTGGATTCATTTTGCGTAAACTCACACCCTCTCAAGTCGAATTTTCCATCAGACATAATGATACTTGCTTCTCGAATGAATTTCTTCAATGAATCTCGATCAGGAAGGCTAGCCATACAGTTATCTACATAGGAGCTAGTGCTTAATCTTTCAATTGTTTCTTTACTATATCAAGAGTCAAATTCCCAAAATTTTCCAAGGGTCATTCTGAGATGGTATTCTATAGTTGCTCCGAGCAGAAATGGACTACAATTCACTCCAAATACTACTCTCCTATGTCGATAAACTATTTCCTTTCCATTTTCGTCAACCCACAAAAATCGCAAGAAATCTCGATCTGCTTCCTGAAGACTGATCTGCAAGAAGGCTTTACGGATTTCAGATACTACCCCAATTCTTTCCCTGCGAAATCTAACCAGAATTGAAGGTATACGTTCAATTAGATTTGGACCTTTCTCAACGCAATGATTGAGTGATGGTTCGTCTCTCTCATGCGCTGAAGCATCAAAAACGGGTCTTATTTTTGTGGTAGCACTATCTTCCCTAATAACTGGCCTATGTGGTAAATGGTGTACTCTGTTTGTGTCATACGAAGATTTTATTTCCTCTATAATCCCCTCCTGCAACCATTCTTTAAAAACACCATCATTAGACTCGAAGAGCTGTTCATTACTCAGCTTCTTTAGCGTAACAGCAAGTCTTTTTCTAGCAAGTGAAATATTATCAGGTAGGGGTGGGTGTCCTTCTAACCATGGTAATCGAACTCCATACCTACCCTCGTCATTCGTGGAAATGGTTAGTAAAAATAAATCTTTAGCCGCCTTTGTAATTTCCTCTCGCGATTTCCTGTCTACAGGGTCGTTTATGCCCAAAATGTCGAGCTCCGATAAATTTTCCAGAGAAAGCCCGTTCACTGATAGAGAAAGCATAGATGTCACTACTCCTGTATTCTGCCGGCGAGAGGGAATTTTGCCCATCAATGTCCAGCCTAGTAAAGTCTTTCCAGCTACGTCTGCTCCAATCAGTATTTCGATTGGATCAGTATTCTTGATATCACTTATGTGAACGTCTAAACTTCTGAGTTCCTCCATCCAAGGTCCATCGAAAATTGGAGCAATACCGTTACAAATCATCTGTTGATCGAGTACTTCCAGAGTGCAGCGGTAATTGTCACTAGCCAAATTGACGTCATAACAATGATGTGTTTGCACAGACGTATTGGCACCGCCAAAAAGAGAATGAATAATTTTTTCCCTTCGTTTAGATTTGAAACCTAATTCCTGTACAGTAGACTCCAGAACATATGATCTCTGAGACCCTGTATCTATAACTAATCGAATATTTCGGGATTTTTGTCCATTAACTATCCTAACTCGTGAAGTCTGTAAAAATACGTGAGTTCCTGTATAGTTCGCTAAAACATGACCCAGAGGTACCATTTCATTTTCAGTTTTCTTCTCGTTGACAGCAGGTTGCTGCGTGGAATTTGATTTATTCTCTGGCAGATCTGGACACATCAACGCTACATGTGAACGCTTACAAATCAAACACCTGACCCGCTGTCAACATTTTCTCGAAGGATGTCCGATTCGCAAACATCGGTAACAGGCTTTTTTCCTGCTGACAGTATCCTTTTTCTGTTCTAGAGTGTAATTTTGTGCTTTGAAACAACTGTGACTATCGTGCGTTCCTTCACAAAAAATACATTTTACTGCTTCACAGTTCATCAAACCCGAAGCAGATGGTATATTGGACTCCTGATCGTGATTCATACCGAGTGTTCTTGGTTTGGCACGTTTCGAACGATTTTCTTTCGAACATAAACCAAAACCTTCAGCTGCAAGAGAAATTCTCTCTTCATTTTCAACTTCGCATTTCAAAAAACACATCAATTTTTTGAGACGGTTTTTTGTAGTTGGTTTAGAGTCAGCTGACGAACCGAAATTTGTATCATTATTGGAAAAACAAGTTGAATGCTGCCACACCCGAAGCAAATCCTCCGGTAAACAGGATTCTATCAATGGGAATAACATATCAGCACAACTTTCACTCGTAACTCCCAAAGTCTCGAGAGACCGCAATTGCGTCTCGATTTTATCATAGAGAGTTGAGAGACCAAATTTATTTGAAGACATAGCATTATTCAAAACGAGTTTCAAAAGTTCCCTGACGTAAACTTCAATCTGAAGATCATCTCTCCCAAACCGCGATTTCAAACTTTCAATAACATTTTTGTAGTTGTCGGCATTCGGGGGAAAATTCTCCACTAATTCCCCAGCTCTACTGTTTGGAACAGTCGCCTGAATCAAAAACTGGAATTTATCACCAGTCTCTATGTCAAGATCATCGTTTATTTTCTTAAATTGTCCCCAGAACGAAAGCCAATCACGTATATCCCCATTGAATTTCCTGAATTCTATGATAGGTAATTTGAATTTTCTCTTACCTGTTGTTCCAGATACATTAATAGCAGGTCTACTTACAATCGAAGCTCGTTTTTCATTGATACTTCCGGTTGTTCCCCTGAGTTGTTCATATTTGTATTTCAATAACTTGAATCTTTTCATGTATCCATCACAAGACTCCATCTCTGCCCCCAGTTCTTCTTCTGGAGCATCAGATTCCAGGAGTGAATCAAATACATTCTTGTTGATATCTTGCAAAGATCCATATTTATCCTCAAGAAGATCCCAATGTACCTGAATATCTTGAAGGTGAGTTCTCTCTGCCGTCAAGAGTTGTTCCGGCTCGTTTCCAATCTTCGAGAAAGCAGTTCGGAGAACTTTGCGATGTCTCTTGTATTGTTCCATCACGATAAAACACTATTTTACTCGTAACACGGCTTTATCGGTTTAAACAAGATCACTCCGTATTGCAAAATATGTGCACCAAGTCCTGTCACGGTCGCCACAAATGTCACTGACTCGATAGAAAAGCTACCCGCTCGACCACGAATAACAAGTTCTTTTAACTCAAATGATGCACGGATTTGAAAGGAGGTTGGAGATCTTTAATGCTGCAAAACAGCTCAAAATATGGCACAAATACACATAAAACTTTCAATAACTGACTGACAACTGTAACTTCAATTTCACCTCTCTATCTATATTTTATAAAAACCAACTAGGAAATGTTATGTTTTCTACAGTTCATGCACAAATGAATTCAACTCATATAAAAAAAATTAAAAGTTTGATAATGTTTCAAACTGTTTTGATATACATTTTCAATAGAACTAGAAGAGGTATACAATGGATTCCCTGAATCATGAATTGATTTTTTTAATGCAATGATTCCTCCTATGCTCGTTCGTAGAGCTCCTTCCCGAAAATCCATAGCCTTCGATAAGAAAATATCATAAACGCTTCAATTCAGATGAATGTGTATTACTTCTTCTCCACCGACAGTTTCAAAATATGGTGACACGACACAAAAAAAAAAATTCCACTCATCAGCATCTGTAAATATATATGGCCATGATATTTTGGAGTTGAACGACATGATTAGGTTTTCAATGGCATATTCCCCACAAACAGCATCAGGAGATGCACCTTGAGCTGGACATTTTTTGTCGAACCCCAATCCAAATATTCCATATTTTTTTCAACTTTTTTCTACTACACAATTTTCAGAATACTACATGCTCCAAATATCGTTTTCGGTGGGAAGCCATCATATGTAGAACGTGTAACTGATTCATACATTTTCTAGTATATTCCAACCAATACCAAAATAGAATTTTGACTGAAAATATTTGTCAGTACTCGAATTTTTGCACATATATCTGTCCAATGCTTTTTTACAGTTATGAAAATTACTGAAATGTTCAATGCTGTAGTAGTCGTTCTCTGGGAATTCAAGAAAAAATGGTGTACACATATATTTGTCGATTATAGTGTTTTCAGAAGTGATAAAATTTCTGGAGATACAAAAACCCTCATACCATAACCAATACTAGATGGTCTTGTTTTGTAGTACTTGGTTTTTCGTGTCTACCATGCAACAAATGAAGGAGTGCAATGTCATATTTACCACCATCTATTAGCGAAAAAAGTAATCGAAATAAACATAATTTCATTCTTATATGTGACATTTTATTTTCTCAATTTTATATACTCTGAACTTTATATATCACAGCTGTTACAGAATGCATTCTGTTACGTGCTCTTTTTTTTGGAGACAGTTGAAATATGAGATTCTCAGTTGGATATATCCAATTGCATAATTTCCATATATCGATCTGTCTACTCTATATGGAAAACTTGGAAATACATTCTTATAACGGATATTGTGTACCTCAAAATATTCGCATTCGAAAATCGATACGAGCAAAGTTGTAAGAAGTACCTGTCACGAAATGTTTTCACATGTTTATTATTCAAACGAAGCAAAAGCGACAGTAGAATATTCTTATACAAAATATACACCGACCAAAATATATTTACGCCATGAAAACTAACTGTTTGTTGGCTAACATATTTCTGCTCTTGATGTTTTTCGATTCGGAGGTTCCATCAACATACTTCGGCAAATATCTCCGAAAGTAACTATCCTAGTTGATTCATCATCGAGGTGAAACAAGTTCGATAGTAGACATACATTGTCGGGGGTAATATAACAAGTGCAATGATTAACATCTACAACTGCGCAGCAGGAAATCTATTTCAATCGGTTTTAACGAGTGGTATCTCCGATATATAATCATTGCAGAAGTATATTCGGTGAAAGAATATGATGATCATCAGATGCAATAAACTTCTTAACGCCAAACTGACAGTATACAATTTTCATTTGAAACAGTTGAGGGAAACATACGGTGATAATGGAAATATCATCGGTTTGATAGTGTCTTCTAGTCTGTTGTTTTATCATCACAGCCAATCACATTAGTCGGAAATATACCATGTGACGCGTGAATTATATTCTCATTTTATCAAGGGAATATTATTTTGCCGGAAAAATATTTGATCGAGAGATTGTTGCTTGAGTAATATCCTGAGGCAAATTGCATGATAAATTTTTCGAGGGAAGTTACTTATGAGCAACCATCATTAGATTAAATTTTTCCTGAAAAATAATAGACCGAGATATATTTGATCAGACTATTTTCCAAATAAGCTGAACTTTCAATTCCATATTAGGATAAGAATAAAAATGTGTACAACGAAAAGTACAATTCTGGTAAATCACAGAATGACTAGGACTAGTTGCCGGTGGTTGAGAAACGAGACTGGTAGGCATCTCTTCCGCAGGTATGGACAGGGAGCTTCCAGAGGCAAAATCATTAGGTGCTCCAGACCCATATGGACTTTTTCTAATATTATTCACGAGGCTCTTGTGATGCTCACTATTTATCTGTAGATAGGGTGAAATGAAATTCACCCTTGAGTGTCCGACAATTTTCATTATTGAGTACTCTCCAGAGTCACATTTTGCTAGTTTAGATATCGCTGCAGATCGATGAGAATGATTGGTGATTTTTCTAGTTTTTATATCGATAAACAAAATTTGCGTGGATACGGCTGTCCATTCTGATATTATTGGAACGAAGTTCCTCATCGCGCGTTGCGAAAGGGGGCTAGACGAAATAAATTGAGACCAAAAGTTGTAACGACACTTTTTGCTATAGTGGTAAGCCGTGCGGCGTGCGTGTGTTTTTCTGTCTGTCTCTCTCTCTCTCTCTCCCATAGAAAGCAAGCCACTTATTTTCGTTTCATCTTTCTATTTCGCATTGAACAGTGTGGTGTCGCGACGATTATTTTTGTTGAGTGTATACAGGTTTTTGTACATAATAAATAATAAAAAATAATAACAATAATGAATCCTGACTGTGTTTCTGCACAAGTTACGGATATTGCTGATGGAGTGAGGTGAGTAGATATTGTATACAGACAATAATAAATGCTTATGTATTTTTAGCAAGTACGCATTATAACCTCTCTTTACTATTGTGCTAACCAAGTCATACGCGTTATGATCTCTCCATTATTGTGTGTTAAGCAAGTGTACGCGTCATAACTTTAATAAATTTAAAAGCAAATTATATTTTAATATTACAATATCAATGCGTATTTACTAAAATTGAGCCTACTGATTAAGTTTATATTACATGATATTTGTTAATAATAAAAAAAATATTATTATAACTTAAGAAAAATAAAATTTTATTACAATTCCTTCACTAATTGATCGACAGGAACTTCGTTCCATCCGGGTGTCCCTTGACACCTCTCAAGTTTTTTTCCCCAATGGGATCATTCTGATATCACCCAACTGATTTTGGACTATCCCATGCCATATTGACTCTCATAAATAGTCGGTCTGTCGTTACGTGCGCTGGGCGCTTATCAAACAGTTTTTTCAACAAACGCACTGGACAAACATCTGGAGCATTTGTATTCGTAACGAGCCACTTGTTATCAGTGTAACGTCGTTCGTATATTCGTTTTGAGAATATTGCTTTTTGCACACCATCGCCACCTCTCCAGGCTAGTTCATATGCCATTCGAAACATTTTTTTTTGTAATTCTTCAGGATTGCCTTCTTCTCATGCAACTGCCATCCCATACACTTCATTTTCGTTAATGCATTAGAACCCTCTTTTCTCTTGTCAGGCATTTTTTGTAATTGCTTGCGCTTCGCGATTTCAGCATTTTGCGCATCCTTGAAAATGATGTCCGAAAAAGGATTGAACATGATATTGAAATTTTCGAAATAATATTTCTACAACATCTTTGCTGTTGTATTCCATATACTTTTTATGCAACTTTCTTCCATGTTATATGCGTAGTCCGTTAAAATTTCGAATGGAGTGCTCACTTGTGTATCAGTGCGTAATTCATAATTCTTTTCAATGCAGAACTTCCCAAATTGTCTCCAAATTGAGTTTTTAGAACTAACTGTATTTTTGGGTGTTATTTATTCATTTATTTACAGCTTCGACAACTCAACAGAACAAAAGAGTTCCAATTATAGAGTCGCACAGAAATTACAAGATTTTTCATTACATTGGAAATGTTAAGCTAGATCGAACTAAAGATAATTATTAACAAATAAAAATACAGTTAACAGTTTACCCTACATAGTGCATAGTATGTCTACAATTCACTACTATCAATCGAGTCTTTAAGCCAAGTTTCACAGATCATTATTACATCGTAAGTTAAACAGAGAGTCGATAGAAAAAAGTCTTCAGTTTTGGTCCTCAGACCTCTTGTATTTTGAAAGTAAATAGCCAACATCAGTCGGTATACCAAGAATCTAAATCATTTTTACACTGAAAGAGATACAATTTGTTCGTGTCGTAAACTACGTGAAATTTTGTATGCTGTTTTCATTGTTAATCAGACGTATCTTGGAGGTTTCGGTGTTCCTCATGAAAATCTTGCAATCACGGGTCCAACACTGAAAAGACTTCCCCTTGCAATATTCTCTGGCCCTCCTATAAAGTTCCTTGTTCTTGAATGTTAAGTGATCATTCATGTATATCTTCGATCGGAGGGATAGGTTCTTGTTACTTCTTCTGAAGATAATGTTTTTCTTTTGCGGATTGCCGGGATAATTTCCTGTTTCTGCCGGTTCGAAATAAGTTTCAATATTATGTTACGTGGTTTTCTGTTATCTCTATTGAAATGGGCCACCCTGTGGCAACGATCAATTGAAACTATGCAATGAAAATAACTGAACCCTCAGATTACGAAAACACTGAAAATGGTTGAAAGCACCATGTATGTTTATCCAACTGATGGGAATCAAATAAAAGAAATTATTAACCAACTGACGACAGAAAAATCTCCAGGCGACGATAATATTCGTTCTGAAACTCTGAAAGAGATAGTTGATGAAATGAAAACTCCGCTCACATATTCAATGAATCACTGTATAGATACAGGGTGCTTCCCAAAAATCTTGAAATCGGGACTCATCAAACCAATTTATATAAATAGGGACTAAAGAGAAATGGTAAATTATAGACCACTTCTTCTTATATCTAACATATCAAAAATCATAGAAAAGATACTGAAAAAAGGAATATTGAGTTTCTTGAATAAACATGAAGTAATATCGGATAAGCAATATGGGTAAGGATCAGGAAAATCAACGGAAGATGCAATATTCTCTTTATCGTCGTATATTTGGATGCTTCAGACAAAAAAAAGGCATATTTGTAGTCCTATCGAAAGCATTTGACACGGTCTGTCATGTAAACTATTGAAAAAAATATTCTCCTATGGACGCGGAGTAAATTCCTATAATCTCATGAAAAGTTATTTGTCTGATAGAGAACAGAAGGTGAAAATCGACGATGTTATTAGTACCTACAGAACTGTTTTCTATCGAGTCCCACAAGGAACGGTACTGGGTCCATTACTGTTATCAATTTATATAAATGAATTACTTGAAATAGAAACCCGAAAAAAAATATTGAGCTTCGCAGATGATACAGTCATTCTGTATGAATGAAATACCTGGCGAGATTTGAAGGGAATTGTGGAAAAAACTTTATTGGAATAGAAGAATGGTTTAGAGGCAATAAACTCGCACTTAATTTCACAAACAAAAAATATTAACCGCTTCTCTTCCTATTCAAATGGACTACCGAATATAGGACCACTCAAAATAGGAGATGGCTATGAAATACCGGAAGATAAATCAATAAAATACCTCGGCATCGTAATAGATTGTCTGAGATGTGATATACAAATAAAAAAAGTGGTTAAAAAACTGAGGGATTTGCTATACAGATTCAAATACCTGATAGATTTTCTTGACAGAAAAAATTTGAGAATACCATATTACGCTTTGGTTGAATCGCAACTACAGTACGGTATAATACAGAAATACATCGATAAAATAATATATCATAAAGCCCGTAATTATCCAAGCGATTATTTGTTTAAGGAATCCAACTTCATTGATGTGAGAGAACTATTTTTTTTGAGTATTCTTTAAAATATAAAAAAGAAAATATTGTATTACATCCTTCTAATCATAATGATGATACGAGAAAAATAAATAATACGGTTATATTACGATTATATTACGGTAATATTATAACAAAACTATAGGTCAACGAAACACAGCTTACCTTGGACCTAGATTGTACATAATGGTACTGGATTCCGTGAGATATATCGATAACAAGCACAGTTTCAGCAAAAAAGCTAGAAGGTGGATTGCGAAAACTGAAAGATCTTGTTTTCATGATATTGTGAATCAGAATAGATAAGAATTGCATAAATGAATATCGCAACAACTCTATCCTTCATGCAAATGAACTTTATCATCATTATTACATTCATTAGTTTGTAATTCAAATTGTATGTTTATTGTTAGATTATTTTTGTATATCTACCTCAATTTTGTACTAAATTGAAGATTTTATTGCATTTATTAAATATATTTCGATTTTTTCAGTTCAATATTTCATTAATTACTAATTTTAAATGTGATCTGTATTAATCGTTCATTTAATATATTTATTATGTTTATTTTATCCCTAAAGTAACAACAACATTCATTAATTGTTTTGTAAAAAGATTTTATTATTTAGTAAGTAGCGCATGCAGTCACACACAAGTACTACAACAACGCATAGTTGTTATTCACTTCTGTGACTCACCAATGTTAATTGCCTTTTAATATTATTGATTATAAACCCTTTTTTCATTTATGTCAATGAGCATTATTATTAGTATCATTGAATAATTCACAACTGGAGAATTATCAGTGTCTGACAATTTAGTTTTGAAGTTGAATCAGCAATAGAAGAATTATCAAGGACTTGATTAAATGATTTTTACCACATTGGGCTTTAAAAATCACGACACATGTTCCGCTATACGAAAGCTTCTTCAAGTGGAGATGATATTGAAAAAGTTTTTTTCTACGACTGTCACAAAATACCTTCATTGTATGTTCAATGATGATTTCTGAATGTAGTACATTGTAATAATCCTTATCATTATGCACTAGTTGCTGGGCAACTAGTGCTCAATGTCTGAAAAACGCACGGGTAAATTTTCGCAATCTTCGTCACGACAAAAGAGGCGTGGAGTAAATAAAACAAAAGACGCCGTAACCACATATATATATAATCACAAACATAAGTGACAATTCAATATTTCTTTGACAGAACGATATTATAAAGGTGTTTCGAAATTAGTTCAGCATGGAAAGTAGTGACAGTGAAAGAAGTTCAACACCGCAGTGTTATGGAGGTAGCAAATAACGCTTCATTGAGTTTAGTGCCTGAAAAATCTAAAGAAAAATACACAGTTTCGTATATCCTATTCATGGACTGGTGCAAAGAACAGAAAACTAGTTCTCGTTCAGAGAATGTTCTTTGGAAATATATCAAATAAATTTAAATCTTCCACTTTATGGGCACACTATAGCATGTTAAAAACGATGCTTGGTATCAATAATAGCGTGAATATCAGTAAATATTTCAAATTGAGAGCATTTCTGAAGCGGAAATCAGATGGATACAAAGCAAAAAAAAGTTTTCACAACGAAGAAGATTGATACGTTCATCAAAGAAGCCCCAGACAACGAATACCTTGTAGCAAAAGTAAGTTTCACAACCATCAGTTAATCAATTACAATTTGTTTATATTTTTTCATTGCAGGTTGTACTTATCATGGGAATTATGGGTGCTTGTAGGACAGATGAGATGTACAAAATGAAAATTAACGATTTTGAAGATTTAGGTGCCGCAGTTTTGGTACACATTCCGATCACTAAAACAAAAACTTCCAGAAAATTTACTGTAACGGGAGAATATGCTAACATTGTGAAAAAATATTGGAATCTGCGACCAAGTAATGTCAACGATGCTTATTTTTTTCTAAATTATCAGAAAGGAAAATGCACTGTCCAAAAAATTGGAATAAATAAAATAGGAAATATGGGAAAACAAATTGCTTCATACTCAAAACTTCCGAATCCTGAGTTATACACCGGCCACTGTTTCCGCCGATCTTCAGCTAGAATATTGATAGATAGTGGCGAAGATATAACGACATTAAAACGGCATGTTGGCTGGCGCTCTACAACAGTAGCTGAGGGTTACATCGAAGAGTCCCTGACTAGTCGAAATAACATAGCCAATAAAATATTAGGGTCGATCAATAAGTTGTCAGACCTTCCATTGGCATCAGTTACAGAAAATGTTGATAATGTCAACTTTTTCCTTAAAAAACGGATTCTATTTCCCCAAAATTTATTTTTAATAATTGTACCAATGTAACAATGAATATTGTGGATAACAAATTAGAAGATATTTTTTCGCGATTATTGTAGTAGGTGCTCAACACATTTACCTAGTACGTTATTCTTTTCAATTAATTAATATAAGTACATTTCATACTCGTAGGAAATGTATGTCATTCCGTGCTCGTTGTACAATATACTATTGTATAGCAAAACACCTGTTGTGATTTCGACAACCTAATTCAATGAAAATAATAAAGTGCAATTAATGTCTTTGGTTCACTTTAATATGGATTTTTATCAAGAATCTCCGCGTCAATTCAGAAACGCAAACAGTTCACAGTGAATTTGAAAATACAATCGCATCTTGTCACAATTGCAAATTTTCTGTAGATGTATGTGATCGATTCAGCATAACTAAGATATACTAAATATTGTAGAAAAATAATGGTTCGGAAATATTCGGATACAACAATTGTACACGTTCATAATCTGTTTTTCGAAAATGAATTAAATCAACCCGAAAGCAATCCATGGAATATTCGCATGATGATTGCCAATATAAACCGATACACCAGAAATGAAATTAAACCATTACATTATTCGACACCTCCAGGATGAGGAAGGTCTGTGTATGAAATGTTACCAGAAATATGAAGAACTATGAGTTGTCGATTTGTTTGAAAATATGAACAGGATGTTCATAAAGTCAGATGAGGCTGAAAGATTAGCTTTAGTCACTATCTTCCATCGTTCAAGATAACCTCTTGTGGGGTATTCATGTTGAAAAGGGAAACATTCCCAATTGAATATTGAATAGAACGATTTCTCTGTGAATTGAAGAATCCACGATAAAAGTGAAATTATTTTTTGTGAATGTCTAATAGAAAACAACTACTTTCCCGGCTTAAACCACGCTGGACATTGAACTATATCTGATAGACATTCTGAATTTAGAACTCATATGGATGAATGAGGCAAAGAAGAATGTCTTCCAAAAAATAGTACTGACCAGGAATCATTTATACCATTGACGCAAGAGAGGCATCGCATTCACTAGGTCTTCAATACATTTTTGTCGACGTTATATATATTCATCAGATGTATTTCAATGTCCAGCGTGGCTTTAGCCAGGGAAGTAGTTGTTTGAGTTGGCATGGAGGGGACATGAAGGAGCCAACTGCTGTGTCCATAATTTGCAAGTTGAACTGAACAATGATGGAAGTCAGTCAGGACGTATTCAATATGACCCTATATTCACGAAAACTTGCCAGGGTGGTGATAAAACATGTGTCGAACCAAAATGGCTGATCCAAAGTTCGAAAAATCATCACAGATGCCCGGTTAAACTCTACCACAAACTTATAGAGGAACGGAATGAAAACGCAAGTATAACCACTGACCAATCCCAATCCTTACTATAATAAATCTGGGTCATCTTGGTATAAGAATTATCCGATAGGAAGGAACACTTTTGGAAAATGGAATAGATTCTAAGCAGAAAAATGTGGGTTGGATACAGAAAATAAGTAAACCATTCCAGTCGTTCAATAATAATTTCCCACATGGCCAGGAGTCCAAGAACAACAGCTGATCAGAATTAGTGGTCACAGCACTGCATTTCAATATAATTGTACGAATAAGAGCTTCGACAACGATTACTGATTCAAGGCATGGACTGAATTATAAACCCTTTACTATCAATCAATGTGGTTTCAAATAATTTTTTGAAACAAAAAATTCCTATTTTTTGAGCATTTGTATTGATGAATATAATTCGACCTACTATTCTGATGTCTGAATTGTGGCTGTATAATAAACTGAAGCATCGTTGCCACAGTACTCTATACCTGCATAAAGATCCTTCATGCTAAAGAACTCTGGATTTTTATATATGATGATGTGTCGTGCTGTTGCTAGGCAATAATGGTTTCGTATATTATATTCCCACCAAAATATTGGGTCTTGTTATATTATATATGACAGAATAATTGGAAGTCAATAATGAGAGAGACAAAATTTGGTACTGCTGGAATAGTTGAAATTCGCAACGACTGTCTTCTGTCAGTGTCTTTCAATGCTATGTCGATCAGTGTCACAAACCTACTTTACTTTTCGATCATTCTTGAACTGTTTGATTTACTTGCAATCACGTTGTTTTTTTTAGAATTTTGAAGTGTTTTGGAGTTGTTTCTATTGATTTTACATCCCGAAGCTCATATAACGAATGATAACCATGGATGATAAGGACTAAAGATTGTCCTTTAGTCACATATGGTTTCATATCTGATTTTATTAACATATTTTCCATGTCGACAAAAAATTGAATAGGTATTTCAGGAGTTGCGTTCGTAATAGGAACCTCATCAGTCAATAGTTAATTACATCGTTCACCAACAATTGTCATTATAGGCCAATCCATGACACCAAAAGTCAAGCTTCTACTGCATTCAGAGTAACGCAAACAATTAACAAAAGAAGAAAGAGTGTTTTGCTTACACTTCAAGGGAGCCCACCGTCCTCCTGTTGTTTCATGGTTTCCCAATAAACAGGACGGTTTGTGGTCTTCCTGTTGTTGCTGGTCACCTATCGATGTTGCACGGAATTCCATACTTTCGAACTCCACAGCGTTAGGTTTGGGTTTCACTCCGCAAATTATAGATGACGCATCTATAATTCTGTGCATTCTACTTTGTTATCCTTGTTGGTAGTTATTAGCACTCTGAGAGGTTTGTTTCAGGTTCGAGGAAGACCACAGGCCCACAAGATGATTGGGAAACCATGAAACAGCTGAAGGTGGATGGTGGGCTTCCTTGAAGTTGAAACAAGACTCTAGTTCTCCTTTTATGAATATATATATATAAATGTATATATATATATATATATATATATATATATATATATATATATATATATATATATTGCTATATTGTATATGATTGTTAGTGAGTTATTCAAATGTTTGTGACATATACCAATCATAACAAAAGGAAACTCCGGCTATGATGTTTCTACCCTCTTTCTCTGTACACTTCACCTTTTTTTGTCCATTTAGCTCAGCCTATGTAGACATGATTCTCCCAATCTCAGGAGGATTGCAGCAGCTTGATGTCAATATACTGTTTATGTTTGAAATATTGATTGTAATATGGTTGAAGTATAAATAATGAGTCTAGGAAAAGTCAGATACTTGTTTTCTATTGAAAATATTTCTTAAAGCCAACCTATCTCTGAGATATCTAACTTAGTCTAATTATATTTTCCAACCAATCAAAATTGAAAACATTCAAAAACTTGATCATCATTTATAGATTATACTCAGTCATTTGTGATGAATAGAAGAAGGAAGTTGCCAATGAAAATTATGTATTATTGTGTGACTGTTCGATGAATATTATCACTTTATTAAGTTTAGGAATATAAAGTACCTGTTATGAGTTATGCTTCGCACTCACACAAATCCGGGGATGTTCTGTGAATAGTTCATGTGGATGTTCTACAAATGTTCAGCCTCCCTACTGCTGGGGAAGTCAAATATTGGAAATCTCACTTCCAATTCCAATAAATTTTTCTTGATAGTCCTTATTTCCGATTCGATTCTGAACTGATTGCAAGTATTAATGTAGCATTTCTCCCACAAAATCGATCATAATATGTTCTGATATGGTTTCCTTTTCATTTTCATTTTTCTTCCCCACTTTTTTTTTTCCTTGGTAACCATCACTTTCTGTTTACTTATATCAATTTTTACCATTAGCACTTTTTTTAAACACATTATTCTACTTCCTTCCTAATATACATATTTTATTTTCAAATTTTATTTATACACATAAAGTTCTATTTACTAAATTTTCCAATGTACCATTTTTCTGTTCTCAAATTTCATTATTTTGATCATTTAAAAAGGGAATAATTTGCCTGTCATGCTTCCTTTTGGTACTAAATTTGTATACAGGATGTTTCTTGCGTATAAATATAATGTTTAGTTGAATTCTGAATATTTCTTTCTAAATTTGGATTTGTATAATTTTATAGGTTGTGCCAATTGAATTAACTAATCAAACATAATGATGATAATAGAAAAACTCTACTGCCACCCTCTCGGATTATCTGAGTCGACTAGAATATGGCCACAGGTTCCCAAGATGCAAACCGTATGGGAAAAAATGATAAAAACAATCATATCTGGTATTTGTGCAGTTTTCAAATATCATTGTGCCCTATTTTTACTTTTTTTATTTGACATACATACCATATCATTACAATATGTATATATATATATATATATATATCTTGTGACATGAATAATGAGAGAGTATAATTACCCCCATATGAAGATATGTTTCTTCTGGGTCATTGTCACTTTGTACGACACTCATACTAAAGCCCATAACTCAACAAAACAAAATTCTACCCAAAAAGTTCAGGGAGATAAAAGGAGTGGGAATGAATGGGGAAATATCAACAGCTGTGGATATCACTGTCACATTGCAGATATTTTGTATACAGTGACATTATGAAATAGTGATATTCATCTATTCAAAATACGATACTCTAGAAAGGTGTCTGGTAATTCAAATTCAGATCACGTTTCTCCACACCTATATATTTTTTTCATCATACCTTGTACATTGTGTGCATTCCAAGAATAAATAAGTGTTCACATACTTGCCACACAAGGATATTGCTTTTTCTTCCTCAACAAATGATTATATATCTAGGAGTGATCGTAATCCTAAAAGTGCATTTTCTTCCTTTTCTTTTTTTCTGTTTCAGTGACATTTTCATTAGATTGTTTCACGAGGGCAGCTATCGTCATCATTTGATCCCTTTTATAGATCCGCGATATGTGCCTATCAAATCTATCTATTTGGCAGGGTTTTCGCTTTTCTAAAATATGCCTATTTTCAAATGTTATATTATTTGGCTCATATGCAGTAACCAGTAACTGACATATAGGCTAACATTCTTTGCCATATATGTTAACTTTTTCTGATTTTTTTTTTCACAGCAACTATAGAATTGCCCAGTCTGTTAGATCTATCCCAGTTGACACAAACCCAATAAAAAGTACATTTCCACCACTGGCTTAGTCTGGCGTTCTCTGATGGAAAGTGATAGCCTTGAGAGTTATACATAATAAATATGCGTTTGATGTTATACATCAACCAGAATTCACGTTAGTTCGGTGTCCGCAAACGTTCGTTGTGGATAGAGAAAGCGAGTTAGTTTGAAGACGTCTCAGAATGTCTGAAAATTGGGATGTCACATTCTGCACAATACGAACGTCCATAGAAGTTGCTGTTATACAAAGTACACATCCACTTATTTACTGTGTCCGTCAAAATGTCCCAATGAACATCCTTCATTGAAATGATGTACCGCACGGATATATCGAATAGTATCAATTAAGATATCGAAAGACTATACAGAGAGATTCTTGATGCAAGCTCATTTGATGCGTTTTTGAAAGCAGACAAAAAATTCAATCTCAAACTGAAGCATCTTGCCAGCTGTAAGTTACGTGTCAGATATATCAATTCATTCAATCCATGGCAGCTCTATAATCCAGTCACATGAGGGGTTTCACTTCGAAATTAAAAATAATGAGCTATAAACTCGTATGAACCTTTGTTTTGGCATTCTAAAAGTTGACAAACCTCTCATAAAATATCGGGTCCGCGTTTTGTGATATTCAAGGTCGAATGTCGGAAAAATCTGTTTCTCCTAAAAATGCTTCAAATGATATTTACATTCATCATAAAAATTGTAGAGCATACAATTCTCAAAAAAAATTGTACTCAGCAATTTTTTCATACATTCAACTATTTTTGAGATAGAGGGCGGAGAGTGCGGAGCGCTCAGTCATAAGGGCAACCGTGTATCCCAATACATAGTACGGCTTATGAAGTTAATTTTTCATTGTGTGAAAATCCTGATTATCAATTATTCAATACATTATATTCATAAATATTATTCATAAATCAAATATTCGTTCAATAATACTTACTTGATATCAATAATAGAAAAATGATGTGAAATACTTCAAATATATTTAAATTATATTATTATTGAGAAATTGTGTATGCTTAATTCATTACAATTTCAGCTCAAATGCGGGAAGGAATTTTTTCAACGTCCATTATTATGATTAGTAGTCAATTTATCATTAGTAGTTGATATGTATCCTGATTGTCTTTTTTTCCATCATCGCTTTCTACTTCCGGTCGCTCAAGAATTTTCAATCAATTTTCGTCTCTAGATCTTCAAGGATTTCAGGGTTATATGCCATTTCTTCATCGAAATCATTTTGATACGATGGAGCGTTGAGGCATGCTTGTCCATTACACTGGCCACACGCTGAGTAGCATTGTGACCCCGATTTACTGCATCCGCAGCGTGAACCACAACCATTCTTGCATTTGAAAAACATTGTATTGAGCATTTCATCTGGTAAGTAAATTGGTGGTGGTAAGTAAATTGTTGTCGGTTCCAGAATTTCATGTTGTAGTACCCAAACCCATTCCTTGGCTTCTAAATCGCTCCCTTACCAAGTTCGAATCTGGTGGTAGACACGATTCATATGTTCATGAGCTGCCGCACTTGTTGGAGGAGGAGTTGATAACTGCACAGATAAATTAAGCTATGTTGATTTAACGAATTTTGTGTAGCGAAGATTATCAATATTGTCCCCAGATTTTGGAACATCATTTATTGCTAACAAGTTGTATACTCCATTGTCAAACAATGTTTGTACAACTGAATAATCAACTTTATGAACCATACTATGTATTGGGACTCACGGTTGACCTTGCGTTGTGACATTTATGACTGAGTGCTCCGCACTCTTCGCCATCTATCTCAAAACTGCTTGAACCTATAAAAAAACTTATCTCATTGAAATTTGTAGAGAATTTCATGTTCTACAACTTTTATCGAAAATGCAAATATCATCAAAAGCATAGGAAGCGAGATATTTACGAAAAAACTATTTTTGCGACCTGTGACCTTGAATATCTCAAGAGGCGGACACAAGATTTTATGAGAGGTTAGAGCCAACTTTTAAAATGTCATAACAGAGGTTTTCACAAGTTCATAGCTTATTATCTATCATTCCGAGGTTTAGCCCCTCTTGAAAACTATTTCGTTGCATTATTATGGAAATCAATAGAGACTGCAGTTTATTGAAAAAACATTTATTGAAACACTGGGAGTCGTAGATGGAAGACCTTCAGAATCTCCAGTAAAATATATTTCATAAAAAAAAATTTGGAGGGCTTGAATCAATATTTTGTAATATATCAATAATAATAATAATAATGTTTATTCACTACAGATACAAAGATAGTTCGAATAGATATACATTGAATGCGAATAAACAAAAGATCACTAGGAGTTGTTAGTGGCAATTTGTGCGTGATGACAATTATATAGCTTTTATACCATTTGAGAAACGCACGAGTAAAATACCCCAAAAGATCATCTAGTGAATCTCGTCTGTGGTGAATATTAGCTCTATAATCTGCACAGTCTAATCTGTCTTTACCTTTATAGAGAGATTTCAATATTTCTATTATGAATCTTTCGAGTTGAAACAACTTTCTGGTTGCATAAAAAAATTAAGAAATATATATCCTTGTTCGACAAATTGTGAGGAGTCTGTAAAAATATTTGAGGAAACCATCGATATATCTACAACTCATTGTCGATGACCACTTGTGTCAAAATTGCAAATTTCAATTCGTTTTTTTTTTATAATTTTTATCAGCACCCGTAAGAATCACCTTGTAGCAGATCATAAAATACTTCCATGCAAATTGCGCAATCGATAGTTCATTATCACTTTGCGTAAATGAAACCTCTCTAGATTTTCCATTCATCTCAATGAAACCTTGCTAGGAATACTTAAGTGAATTCAAGATGCAGTTTAATTGGTTTCTCATTACTATCGAGTCTAATTAAGAGGGATTGACCTGAGTTATCGAACTCAAATTGGTGTTTTTATTAGAGTACTGCGCTAATGAAAATACTACCGAGATTCTCATCTCGATTGAGTGTTCGTGCCGAATAAATAAAATAGCAATTTCTTGTCATTTTGGATTATTCTAATAAAATTTCAAGACACTCATACATAGGTTCATAAAACATAATATTTCGTTAATGTTTATTATATTTTTGGAAATCATTGCACTAGATTCATGTTTATATCCCTAAACAACTGAAAGTAAGTAGCAGGTTTCCCTTTTCCTAATATCGACCGTTTCTGATCTATTTGGATTTTCTTCCACATTATGATTTTCCAAATAAAAAGTTTGAAGCAAAAGTGTTCAAAATTATATCAAAGTGAATGCATACATAAATCTTCAAGCCAATGCGATGAGACCTCAGATCAATAAAAAACCATAGATAGGCCTGATGCTACGTAAACAACATATGCGTTGATGCAAAGATAACTGTGTTTATATTTACAATCTACTGTTTACAAATACCGAATCCCTGTTGTCAGATGGACATAATTTATAGAATGTACATGAGTTTATATGTAGTCATTCACATTATATATTATTAGATTTATTCATCTAAATTTAATATAATGCGGTAAGGTCAATCAACTCTGAGCAATGTTTCAAAATATTTTTTCTAGGTAGAAAGAATACAATTTTCAACAGTTAAATCATAAGACACCCCGGAATTTGTAGGAAGCCTCGATAAATTGAACGATTCTTGGCAACCCTGTTTTCTTCGCCATCGGCCATTTGCTTTGACGTATTTGACGTGAAATAATATTCAGATATTTTCGGTGTGTTTATGTTTTATAGTGCTTTTTCATTTTCATTTAACAATATTGCTTTGGTTTTACTGACATTTAAAATACTCTCTATGCTTGTGAAGTGGTTCAATGGTGCAAAATGTCGAAATACTGCTTTGTTTACAAAACAAATGATAGTCAACAAACATTTCACAGGTAAGCTACCAGAGGCGTCGGATACGAACGAATTTTCCAAGTAGAATTTAATTTTGTCATGGAGTTTTTACCAATATATTGTTTTCCTTGGGGTAGAGTACTAAATACTGATAATTTATTCACAAATTCCCCACTGATAAGGAAAAACTACAAGTATGGTGTGATGCTCTTTAATTAGATCCACTGAGCCTAAAAAAATATTTTTTTATCTGTTCTGCTCATTTTTCCAAAGATCAGATTATTAAAAAGCCGCAAGGGAGAACATGTTTGAGACCTGATGCCATTCCTGATGTACAAACAGTGAAAAGGTATGTGTTAGTAGGGAGTCATAAGTACATTTGTATTTATTATTTACAGCCCAATGTTGAGTTCGGCAAAATATTTATGATTGAAGTTCAAGAGATAACAAAGAAATCAGGAGAATTCTACTAATTATATTTGGAATTTGTTCCTATAAAGGTTTTTTGCAATTATTATTCCGGGGTTGGGTGATTTTGGACCAACAACCAGGATTTTAATGATATTGTGAATAAGATATGAACTAACCACTAAGTGAATATTTTGCCCACCTCATTGGTTTAACATGAAATAGGAGTAGGTATAATAATCCACTGCTATATATGTTGGTATCAGTAAAATATTTTTTTTTTTCTAATCCAGATTAAATGTTTTTTCAAAGGTTATTATTTTATCACAAAGATTAACATTGAAAACAAAACTGTACAACTGAATACTGTTAGTCACCTATTTTTCTAGGCAATTTGTGCCACATCCCTTGAGAGACACAATCACCTTCAATATCCATTTCAGCCAATTTTACTGAATATTTGAAGAAATGAAAGTTTAAAAATTGAAATGGCAGTTTATTCTATCATTCATTAGTTTCTACTTCATAGATATGCCTACGTCTGGGTATGGCTTCATGATATTACGAACGAACTGAATAAACATTAATCATATTTTTGTTTTTTTAATAGTACTATTGCGAGTAGTATATATATATAACTATGGTTGGGAAGACTATTATAGCCCAGACACCTTGGCATTTGGGCTATTATCATCAAAATCCATAATATAGGTGATAAAAAAAAATTTAAAAAGTTTGTTAATTTGCTGCTTATGGTTTTCATACCCGAAATCAACCAAAAAGTTTTTCATTCATTACATATTTTACTGGTAATTATGTATATTCACATTTATAGATTTCAATAATGAATTTTTTTTCAGCATTGACCACAGGACTCAAGAAATTGAGATTTTAATGGATTGTACACCACAAAATTCGCCCAACCGTAATCTTGTACTCAGTGAGATGAGGTAATATCACAAAGAATTTTCAACTATCCACATTATAAAATTAAATAGAAAAAAAAATATTGTATGTAATATAAAGAAATATATTGACACATATTTTATGTTTCAGGTCTTCTGCATCATATTGATAAATTATGCAACATCCAAGAAAGTCAGGGGTTGCATGTTGCAACAAAGTTGAGGAAGAGACACATATTGTGGACAAGAGAAAAAATGAAAGTCAAATTAGCAGTTCAAACCCTGAGCAAACGTGTAGCAGAAGCTTTAGATTTCTTAAATCTTGATTTGAAAATTAAAGATTTTGAAGGTTCAGAAAGCACTGCCAAGTTTTGTAGAATATTCAACAACATTTTTGACATTTTCAATTCTAGAAATGTTTTAACAAACAAACCATATGAAAAACCTCTTTCACCTGCTGTAAAAATAAAGTCTTTTCAATTTTTGGACATGGCTGTTGAATACACATCTCAAAATTGAAAATTAATGGAAAATTATTGTTGCAAAGTAAGAGGAAGACAGGATTCTTGGGTTTGATAATTTGCATCAAGAGTTTAAAAGGTTTGTATTGTGATCAGATAACAAATACAAGTAATCTGAAATACATTTTAACTTATAAATTATCGCAGGATCATTTGGAGATATTCTTTAGTTGTGTTCGAAGTAAGAGTGGGTTTAATAACAATCCAAGTGCGAAACAATTCGTTTATACTATGAAGCGCCTTATAATTCACACTGAAATCAAAGGGTCTGGAACTGCTAATGCGATTTCATTAGATTCAACGTCAATACTACATTGTACAAGTGGTTCATTGGTGAAGAATATTTTGCATGAAGAAGAACTCAGTGATATAGAATCATTTATTGTCAGAGAAGGTTATATCCCCACAAAAATATGGAACTTAACAACATCATGATGTCGAACCCCAAAAACCCCCACACACTAATTTTGAATGGAATCAGGCTATAATCATCAAACTCGTCACCATTTTGGAGCCGCCATCTTGAATTCGTGGATTTTGACGAAAAAAATCATGATTTCCGACATCAAAAACCCCCATATACCAATTTTTATTGAAATCGGGCTATATCCACAGAACTTGTCGCCATATTAGAGCCGCCATTTATGAATTTTGACAAAAAAATCGTGATCCCTGTCCCCGAAAACCCCAACATACCAATTTTGAATAGAATCGAACCATAATCACAAAACTCGTCCGCCATATTGATTTTCCTCTAGCAAAAATTCCGTAATGCATTGTTACCGGAATTATGAACACCTTCCAAATTTCATGTTAATCGCACAACTAGAAGTGGATTGAAATTCACTTACAAGATTTGAACTAAACATATATACAAATGTGGAGTTGAATAAAAGCTTGTAATGAAAGAAATCTCAGCCGCCATTTTTAATTTCCATGATAAGTTTTTAATCCGCGACTCATCATAAAATACTTAGATGACGATTTTTTGTCTAAATCAGACAATAATAAAATTGCAGCCGTCATTTTGAATTTTGTCATGTAATTTGTTATAGGTGATTTAGAGAATACCTTTAGTGTTGAATCGGACCACAAATGATAGATTTTGTTTTTGATTTCGAATTTTCATCATATAGAAATACCAAATTGTATTTCCATGGAATCCTTTTTGCTTGCATGACAAATTTTAAGTAAATCGGACATGTGAAAGTTTTTTTTTACATTGATAACAAACATACTCTTGTACACAAGTGAACATACTCTTACACTCAATTGAAGTGTATTGAAAATACAGTTTTCAACCCCTTAAAACGGCACGGCACTGTGCAAGAGTTGTTTTGTTTTGGTTCCTCTAACATATACACAAAACATTACATGTCCCGCCGAAATTATGTTCGCTTCAAAACATTGCAATGTAAATTCAGCATCGGGCCTATCTATGGTTTTTTATTGATCTGAGGATGAGACGGACAAATTCTCATACGGGGTGGTCATACCTGAGTTACTAAATAGACATTTCTGAAACTTTCCTCGAACAGATAACCCAATAAATAAATAGCCCACCAGATGAAGAATTGAATTCTGCATCGATTTGTATTGAGTCTTCCGAATTGATTTCGAAGGGAGCTACTCATTTGGCATAAAAAATATGTGAAATACTGTAATTGGCTGTTGGAACCGTTCAGCACACAGTTCAGTACCTGCTTTCATGCATTTTTCTTATCGAGATTTGTGTACTCGGAGCTAGCAATAAAAATGTTTTTTAGGCAAATACAATTCATCGAAAGATCCATTTCAAAAGATGTCGAACATTTGGAAGATTGACAGACCGTTTCGATCAAACTGATAGTGTCGTTAATGCCAAAAGTGGAAAAACTCAAGCTGTTATCACAGAAGAAAATCAAATAAATGTTCTCTTGAGTATTATAGAAAACCCATAAAATTACGGAAGTTTCACCTAGAGAATTAGTTTTGTAAACAGGTATAACTTCCGTCACTATTCCCAGACTAACCCTAATATAATTTGAATCCATAGTCAGAATAGATGGACTTTGAATGTATGAGGTGGTAAAATTAGAAATTAGAAATAATATTCGGGCGCCAATTTTTCTACGAATACTGAACGGAGAATCCTATTTTCATCAATCTAGATTTTTGTGTGTTTTGTTTGTGTGTGATAACTTATCTTTCAGAAAATTTGTTCTATATAAAGTAACTAATACAAAACCTTTTCAAAGAAGAGCTTTTGTTTAAGCCGTGTACTAAAAGTAATAAAATAAGTTAAAGTCATCGCTGACATTAATTTAATTAGTTTTTATTGAACTATTTGGCTTCAGAAAGCTTGTCGCGCGAACTGTTCATGAAAGTGGGTACCAATTAATTTTATTGGGCAGTGATTGGTTGGTAAGTAGGAACCTGTCAAAGTATTCATAAAAGTATGTGCCAATTAATTTCATTGGGCAATGATTGGTTGGTACCCAACAACTTTTCGAAGTATCCATCTCATTACAATTTGCACTACAGGCTTCTTGAATCCAAATGATTCAACAAAAAATAATCAAATCATTGTCAGCTTTGACTAAATCTCATTGTATAAGTTTTAGTACACGGCTTAAATGAAAGCTTGACTTTGAAAATATTTTTTATTAGTCATTTTTTTTTCCTTTTTAGTAAGTTTGCCTCAATCTGTTCATGTCGAATGGATCATCGTTATTACAAGGTCTCTTCCCTGTAAGTTTTGAGCTGAAAGAAATCATGATCTCTGATCCCAAAACTCCCACACATCAATTTTGAATAGAATCTGACCATAATTAGAAAACTCGTTCTCCATTTTTGGCCGCCATCCCGAATATATGAATTTTGACAAAAAATTATAAACCTCTGAACCGCGAAAACTCACAAAATCACAAAACTCGTCTTTCATCTTGGGGCCGCCATCTTGAATTTATGAATTTCGACAATATTCATAATCTCCGACCCCAAAAACCCCCGCATAACAATTTCGATTCGAATTGGACCATAATCACAGAACTCGTTCCCCATCTTGAGACCTCAATCCTGTATTCATGAATTCTGACAAAAAAATTCATAATCTCCGACCACGAAAACTCCCACATACCAATTTTGAATCAAATCGGATCATAATAACAAATCTCGCCCGCCATCTTAGCACTGCCATTCTGTTTTTTTTCCAACAAACATGCCATGATGCATTGTCACCGGAATCATGAACACCTGCCAAATTTCAAATCAATCGGACTACTAGAAGTCGGTCCAAATTTAGTGTGTGAAACTGAATGAAAGCTTGTTCAAATATAGAATCCAATAGTGCAGTTGCTGCCAAGGATTACAGTTGAATTTGAATGGTGCTCTATCTTCAGAAGTATGAAATAAAACCGCTTGGGTGTAGACATTAAGAACAATTCAATTTGAAGTAATGTAGGTAGCTAGATATATTGATAATATTATAATAGTTGATTTGTTTGATAACATGAACAGGATATTCATGAAATTAGATATGGAATCATCTGCGACTGAAAGATAAACTTTGGTCACTATCTTCCATTGTTCAAGATAATAACCTCCTGAGAGGTATTCATGTTGAAACGGGAAACATACTCGATTGAATAGAAATATTCTTCCGAAAATTTAAAAATCTACGACAATAATGAAGTTATCTTTTGTAATATCTAACAGAAAACAACTACTTCTGCGGCTCAAGCCACGCTGGACATTGAACTACATCTGATGGATATCGAGAATGTTTCCCATTTCAACATGAATACTTGAACGATGGAAGATAGTGACCAAAAGTTCATCTTACAGTCGCAGATGATTCCATATTCAATTTCATGAACATCTTGTTCATGTTATAAAACAAAGCAATCCATCGCATGACAGGATTTAATGTAAAAAACCACTGATTTTGAAGTGTCACTCTAGAATAAATGTTTCTAAAAATTGTTCAGTCATTGCATGGTGAAATTGCTTCTGAAAAAAGTGTTTGCCAATCCTACCTGATGATCGTGGAAGTGTGAAAAAGATTTTTATCGACAAAAATGTATTGAAGACCCAGTGAATGCGATGCCGCTCTTGCATCAATGTAAAAAATGTTTTCTGGTGAGAAAACATTCTTCTTTGCCTCACTCATCTATATAAAAATCCAATAACTATCTGAATGGAAATGCGAATTTCCACTTTCAGAATTCTTCTTTTGAGTTAGGGTCCTTCACAATACCTATCAGATGTAGATCAATGTCCAGCGTGACCTTAGTAGGAGAAGTAGTTGTTTTCTGTTAGATATTACAAAAAATTACTTCATTATTGTCGTAGATTCTTCAATTTTCAGAGAAATATTTCTTTCCAATATCCAATTGAGAATGTTTCCCTTTTCAATTATAATAATCATTTTCAACTTGAAACTCCAATCTCTCCTCTTTGTGAATCTTTTAATAACTTTCTCGGTATCAATAGAAATATGCCCTTATGCCTGTGCATAAGGGCAAGACCGAAAAGGCGGTTTTCTGTCATAGTCAATGTGATACATGCAACGACAACCCTCAACAAAATCACAAAAGAATCGTGGGTGTTGGTTGACTGCTGGCGCGCAACGAACTTGACTCTCTGTCTTGTCTGTATCATCAAGTGCGCGGAAGGAAGGAGCCGCGGGGAGCAACATAACGCATAGAAAACAAAACACATAATTTGTGGAGGCGCGGACTCGACGCACATAATCTTTTTTTTAATTATAGTAGTGATGCGTTGAGCGTTAATAACGACTCTAGTAAATAAAGTGATGTCCTATTGACGATTTACATTCCTTTAAATTGTTTGAAAACAGTGCTTCGATCGTGCGTCAGGGGGTGGGAGGGGGAGGGGGTCAATTGCACCCATTGATCCCCCTCTGTATCGTCGCCTGTTATGAAATGATGGATATTTAATATTTTCATTATAAATGATAGTTGGATTTTCCATTACACTCAATTTTCAATTGAGTTTCATTTCAACCGAATAGCCTCCTTTGAAATTGGAATTCAGAGTGAAGGTGTGAAGAATAGGAAAATTCGAATTACTCAAAGCCTATGGAAGATAGGTATGGGAAAAACAACACAAATCGATGCAGAACTAAATTCTCCATCTGGTTGGCTACTTATTGACCGACGAAAAAAAAAAAGAAGTAGGTTCTCTAGTCGATGCGTATATTTTTTTATGTATGACTATGCATAACTTTTTACAGAGTAGTCCGATTCTGATGATTTTTCAAAATGGATAGCGTATATGTCAAATTTAGTCCTATTTGAATTTGAAATAAGAAAAATCCACTCCTAACGGTGGGAAAATGAGGGATGATTGTTGCTTCACCCACTGAATTTCCACTTGTTAACCGATTCTACCACCCTTAACTTTGTTCTGGGTTATCGGATTTGGATAACTATTTTTTCATTGGATGGGGTATGCTTCGAAATGAATAAAAATTTATTGGTTAAAATAATTTTTCTTTCCGGGCACCAAAGGTGGAACTATAATTTTCGGGAACCAAATTTCACATAAGAATTGGGGTAACCTAAAATATCGGGAACCGAATTACACATTTTTTCTGACCCTTCTTAATCTGGTAACCAAATCACATGTTTTCCCTAGATAAACAGTATTAATTCATTTCCTACCTCTAAATAAAAGGTCAAAGAATATCTCTTGGAGGGGTATTTTCATTCCACCGATGAATAATTTGAGTACCTATTTATTTACTAGTAGTAGTAGTACTGTATGAGGTCGGCTTTAGAATAGCCCCACGGTAAATCCTGCCTGTCGTAGGAGGCGACTAAAAGGATAACCGTAGGTGGAAGATGGTCTCATCGCCCGGTGAAATACCACCATATCGACTTTGTGTGCTGTGAAATGGATCATTCCATGTTTCAGTGTTCGGTCGATACTTTCCGGTCTCCCTCTTTCCTTCTCCCCAATTCCTCCTTCATTTTCAGGTGCATCCTAATAGTAATAATGATGAAGTCTCCTAGAGTAAAACACTGCGGGAGCAAAATACCTCTCCATTCGGATTTCCGGGCGAGAGGTACTCGAGGGGACTCAACATTAAAGATACATTTTTGCAACATCCACGGACTCAACAAGAACATCAATGACGTCCACCATCACCTACAGACGAAAAAACCGGATATTCTGGCCCTAACAGAAACACAAGTAAACTCGTCCACCAACAAGGTCCATATGCTTTGTCCTGGTTACGAACTCCATTCTCGATTCAGGTTCAAAGGTGGAGTCTGCCTTTACGCTAAGGCTAACCTTTCATGCCAGCGTGAAGAGAGTTTGGAACCGAAAGACTTTGATGTGATGTGGTTCAAGCTATCTGATACCAAACTGACTAAGTTCCTCTGCTGCCTTTACCTATCACCTAATGAACCTTCATATAACGACCTCTTTGAGTTTTTATCACTCAAACTGGACTAGATTCAGGAGAACCATCCAACAGCTGAAACCATAATCATGGGAGACTTTAATGTACATAACGCTGCCTGGCTCAAATTCTCTAACAAAACAGATGATGCGGGTCGTCAAGCCGAGGCCTTCGCCATCACTCGTGGTCTAGAACAACTGGTCGAGCTACCAACCCGCATCCCTGATGTCAACAACCAGTCTGCCAATACACTAGATCTTTTTCTCACCACCAATCCTGACCCGTATAGAATAGAAGTTTGTGCCCCACTTGGAAACTCTGATCACACCCTCATCTCCACAACATGCTCTTTCCATTCACCATCGAGCTGCACAATACCACCCCGTCTCATGTGGCATTACAATTCGGCCGACTGGGAAGGTCTTCGTATGTTTTTCTCAGCGTTTCCATGGAAGAGAGTTTGTTTCTCTTCAGTAGATCCAACACGATGTGCTGAGACAATTTCTGAAATCATCATGTTGGGGATGCAAACCTACATACCGAATACCGAAAGAAGAACATCATCCGATAAGACCTGGTTTAACAGAAACTGCTCTAGAGCTGTGGCTTCCAAACAGGCAGCATACCATCGATGGCTAAAAAATCCGGGCCTCGAGACCAGAGCAGCATATGTCGAGACTAGAGCCATATGCAGAGAGACAATAGAATGCTCAAAAGATGCCCACAATAGCAAAATAAGATCAAAACTCGCTGAATGTCCTAACGAATCCCGTTCATTTTGGTCTTTCGCCAAAGCTGTGGGAAGAAACTTCACTTCCAGCTCATCTCCTCCTCTAACCAAAGATGATGGAACACTAGCAACGACTGCCCAGGAAAAAGCCAATATCTTTGCACACCTATTTGCTGGAAATTCCACTCTGGATTCATCGGGAAAACAACCCCCGAACATTACACCTATTGACAGTCACATGCCCGAGATCACCTTTTGCCAACGTACTATCAGAAAGATTTTGCTGGGTCTCAACATCAACAAAGCCTGTGGATCTGACGGAATCCCGCCGATTGTTCTCAAGAAATGTGCCCCCGAACTAACACCTGTTTTTTGCAAGTTGTTCAACCACTCTTACAATTTGGGGGTATTTCCGTCCAATTGGAAAATTGCAAGAGTACAGCCAGTCCCTAAAAAAGGCAAAAAGGCCCTACCTAGCAACTACAGACCTATCGCACTGCTATCTATTATTTCGAAGGTCCTGGAAAAAGCCATCAACATCGAGCTCATGAAATATCTGGAAGACTCAGGAATTGTCAACGATAGGCAATATGGCTTCCGCCATCAGAGATCAACTGGTGACCTGCTCGCTTACGTCTCACATATATGGCAGCTATCTATTGAAAAGTATGGAGAAACTTCAGCTGTGGCATTAGATATCTCCAAGGCGATCGATCGAGTTTGGCACCAGGGACTCCTCGCCAAGCTTCCGTTTTATGGCTTGCCCCCTCAGCTGTGTTCTCTGCTTGCTAGTTTTCTCTCAAACAGGTCTCTCCATGTAGTGGTCGATGGAGTTTCATCTGACACTCTACCCATAAATGCTGGTGTTCCGCAAGGATCTATTCTCGCACCAACACTATTTCCACTTCACATCAACGACCTGTTGAAAGTAACTTCATGTCCAGTACACAGCTTTGCCGATGATAGTACCCTCCATACCGCTTTCTCTTCCAGGGCCCCTATATCAGCCCGTGAAACCAGAAATGAACGAGGAAGAAATGTTAATAATATAAATATGGACTTAGCAACAATTCTCGAGTGGGGATCTAATAACTTGGTAGAATTCAATGCAAACAAAACACAAGCATGTCTTTTCTCTAGAAAAGTCGATCTCACTGTGCCTAACATAACTTTGTCAGGAGTAACCATACCACTGAAGTCATCCATATCGATGCTTGGTATTACTATCAGCAATAACCTTTCCTGGGAAAATCACTTGAGGTCCATTGCCAAAAGTGCATCCCAAAAACTTGGTTTTTTGTTTCGTGTCAATAGCTATTTCACCCCCACCCAGCTGCTTATGATCTATAAGGCACAGATCCGACCTGTCCTGGAATACTGTTCCCATATTTGGAGCGCGGCACCTGAACATATCTTGAGGCTATTGAATTCTGTCCAAAGAAGGGCAATTCGTCTCGTCGGTGATGCCGCACTCACAAACTCGCTCACTTGTCTGGAACACCGTAGAAATGGCGATGCTCTTCTGAAATATCAACAATCGTTCCTGCTTTGGCAGTCTCTTCGAGACTAACCCGTCAAGTTCAGTCATCACACCCCTTCGTGGTCACTTTGGAGACCTGCAGAACATCACTTTCCAAAGACTCGTTCATCCAACGAACAGCAAGGCTTTGGAACTCATTGCCTAGGGAGGTGTTCCCCGAGGCATACAACCTCCAGAAATTTAAGAAGAACACCAACTCCTACCTTCTTTCCCTTGGTTCCCACGATGTCTCTGAACATTACAGGATATCCCTTTTCGTGGGAACCAGAACATAAAAAAAAAAAAAAGATCTACGCACCATAATGAATTGTGTCTATATTTGTTCATGTATTGTGTATTTATACATTTATGTTTTATGTTCAAAGTGACGATTCCTATGTGATTATGAAATTATCATTCCAAGGGATAAATTCCCATTATTTGCAGTATTATTGGAGAAAAACGAGCATTAATAGTTATTATCGTATCATTGAATATTAAGACATTTTTATATGAAATCTGTATTAATAATTATTTACATCATAAATGTACCAAAACCTACATAAAACCTCAGTTACTCATAATACATTAGTTACCATAATTTAATACGTTAGTTACGAAAGCATAATACGTTAGATACCAAATAATATTTGAACTAGTTTTCATGAACATGTAAAACAATATTTTGACAGTTTTCAAATTTGATGGATACACCTTTGCCTTTAGCGTCCACGATCATCAGAGAGTTTTGCGAAATATGCCAGCAACACCGTTTCTTCTGCACCTTGAACATGTACTTTGTTTCGCTACTCACAAAACCACCAATATTCTTTTTCATAATGGATTTTAGATTTGTCCGGAAGCGAGTTCAACCTTATAGTGTTGGCTGCAGCTAATATATCGTCAGGAATATCAAAATCTTGCATGATTTTAATGATGACTTTTTGAAATGTCAAAATGAAATGACATAAAACCTTGTTGCTTTTATTTTCGCATTGCCGTTTTCAATGATACGATAAAGCTTTGAATGTAACTCGATTATTAGCGATTTAACACCATCTCGGACATTGGGTGACTCGGCTGTCGCCTCGTCACCTAGCAATGTCCTCGACTATTATAAATCGCAAAATAATCTCGTTATATTAATAGCTATTATCGTATCATTGAAGATTAAGACATTTTTATATGAAATCTGTATTAATAATTATTAACATCATAAACGTACCAAAACCTACATAAAACCTTAGTTACTCATAATACATTAGTTACCATAATTTAATACGTTAGTTACGAAAGCATAATACGTTAGATACCAAATAATATTTGAACTAGTTTTCATGAACATGTGAAACAATATTTTGACAGTTTTCAAATTTGATGGATACACCTTTGCCTTTAGCGTCCACGATCATCAGAGAGTTACGAAACTGAAGATATTCTTTTTCATAATGGATTTTAGATTTGTCCGGAAGCAAGTTCAACCTTATAGTGTTGGCGGCAGCTAATATATCGTCAGGAATATCAAAATCTTGCATGATTTTAATGATGACTTTTTGAAATGCCAAAATGAAATGACATAAAACCTTGTTGCTTTTATTTTCGCATCGCCGTGTCAATGATACGATAAAGCTTTGAATGTTACTCGATTATTAGCGATTTAACACCGTCTCGGACATAGCGGGTGACTCGGCTGTCGCCTCGTCACCTAGCAATGTCCTCGACTATTATAAATCGCATAATAATCTCGTTATATTAATAGCTAATTTGTATGTCAATGCCGCGAAATACCTGTTTAGCGTACCGAAATAAAAGTTATCGCCGAGGCCGCTTGTGGCCCAGGCAGGATAATCTTGAGGTCGCTAAAAAGTTTCGCAACCATGGCATACACACTATTTTTCGTGCAATCGTCGAAGTTATTGAACTAGATCATTTCAAATGAATATATCATTGCTTTCTAATCAACAGCAGTTCATTTTAATCAACCAAAGTGCTATGGAAATAATATAAGTGAATATATACAAAATATTTTGACAGTTCTTAACAAAACGCAAATACGTTTGATACGGATAGTGATATTTCAGTATCTTACATTCCTAAAAAGCATTGTTAACTTGGCGGTTTCCGTTTTAATACCTGAAAAATCTAAACGGCGAGTTTAAAGATTGGTGTGACAAACAGAATGTCGAAACGATGTCCATTGATGCAGAAATCAAAAGTTGTGGAAAGTGCGTATTCCAGAAATGTCAAATTTGGAAATGACGTTTTGCGAAATTAAATTTCGCGTACTGTGTTGAGAATGCGAAATACTCACTTTGCGTGCGATTGCACAAAAAGTATTGTTTTCTTTTTGCGCGATACAAAAAGTTCGGAAGATTGTTTTTTGTCACGTTCCTATTGAAACTAGACGAATACCTTGCCTTTTTTGTTTGAGTTTCTCACTAGACATTTTTGTATTCGCGGAAGATATAAATGGGCTAATCACCTAGAATTGGGGATTTTCAATCTTCAGGTCTTCAGTTCTTCAGTCTGTTGATCGTTTAGTGACAAAGCTTGTGTAGAATCGCAAAATTGTGCCAAGCTGCTGTTTAGAATTGTCGCATAACTTCTTTAGATTTGAAATGTTTTCCGGGAATAAGTGTTCATTATTCCAGTACTGAATATTTTGTTGGAATCAATTCGTTTGTAACAGATTTACCAGCTGTATTTATTCTCTTGTAGTAATTGGGTTTGGCCATAGGCCTATGTTGCATTTTAACTCTGGCACGTGTTTTGAGTTTGGAATAATTTATTTTGTGTATTGTTGACCGAAATATTTCTGCTGACATATTGCATCCATCCATCTTCTGTTATTAAGCTTTCAGTCAACACTGGATTGATGAACCGCGTTCCAGACGAACACCAAGCATTGAGTCCCGGGTAGAGATATGTGGTATTAAACCACCTCGAATATATACACTATGTCAATGTCCCAAGAGCTCAAGCCAAGCGTTTAGTTCCGGGTGAGAGTAACGGACGTGATAGACAATCAGTTTAACAGTGGTCCACAAAACACTTGCGGAGAAAAGTATTCGTTTTTCAAACAGGTCTGATAGACTGCTGTTGAAAGTGGTTTTGTAGAAAAAAGTCTTTTGAGTTCATGAATCTCTGAGATATATGAGAGCAAACTTGATATCTTGTAATCCAAACCCTGGCAGTATGATTATGTCCACTTCTAGCTAAGTTTGTGATCAGTTAGAGGTGGGGTTAGGACTATTGAGTCGTTGTCATTTTTGCCTAGGAGAAGTTTCGGTATAACAAATCAAAGTTGGGTTAGTTTATACACATGAAGCTCAGCGATCCCGTCCCGAGTGAAACCGTGTGTCGTGAACAATTTGAAGTTCTTGGGTTGTAGCGTTAAGAGGGAGTACTTTCTGAATTTCCCTCGTAATCGCGCTAACGTTGATTTCTGATTCGCAGTCCGAAAAATAGGGAGACAGATATTCAAAATCATCACTGTTGCATATTCGACATGTCTGAGTTTCACGAAATAAGTAGTAGTTGGGTTTTCGAAAATACTGATTTGAAAATGTATTTTCAACGTTTTCAATCGAGATCCGTAGAGATTTTTGTTCTTGTGAAAATATTCTGATGAAATGTATTTCACATTCACATAATCTATACATATGGAATAACTTTTCCTGACAGTCAGTCAATTTATTCATCAATGCTCAGAAATACCGCTGGACCCAGAATTTCTGACATCGTATTTCTATAATGACATAAATAACCACTATGATAATCCATCCCCAAAGAAGTGAAAAGAGTCGGGAAAGTTCGTATGAGAGTACCTACCATTAGTTTTGAAGTTATGGAGTCATAGAAATTGGTATTTGGGCTCTTCTGTTCGAATAAATTAACACGTAATTCAGGGTTTTCGAAAATTTAACCCTGGAGGGGCTTTAAAAGAAGTAGGACCATCTCGAAATCCATAATATATATTCCCATATCATGTATTTGATCTTGAACGATTCAATAAATTATTATTATTGTTATTATTATATATAAATATATATATATATATATATGTATATATATATATATATATATGTTTATATATAAATATATATATATATATATATATATATATATAGATATATATATATATATATATATATATATATATATATAATATATATATATATATATATATATACAGCGTCAAGATATACTTGGAATGGGAGCTCTCCTTATATTGGTTGCACTTGGTTGTGGAGAAATGTGGTTTTATTGTTACATATCCGGTTTTCGTCATCGTATCGAAATAAAGTACATATAAGTTTTTACGACTATTTATAGGCATTCAAACAAAAAAAAGTACATCAAAATCGGTCCAGTAGTTATTGCGTGATGCTTGAACAAACAGACCATAACAATTTTATAATTGTATTTGTTGGAATCAGGAACTAAATATCGCACATTGCGAATTCTTGAAATCATCTTTGTTCTGTGAACTGTTCCGTTCTGCTGTTTCATTTTTCTTTTCTTTATATATCAACAAAAGTAGGGTTGTCAGATTGACATATAATTTTACCTGACATCGCTTTTATGTACCGAATTGTTTCCATTATACCAATAAAGGATTATTAAACTTGGAAAATCTCAAACTCAATACAGTCCACTAAATATATAACGATCAGTATTATTGATAAATAATGTTATGATAGAAGTAAATCCTTCCTTTAAATCATAAAACGAATTTATCGATCAGCTCGCAGTCGACATCAAAAGAGGACGGCTAACTCATTACAAATAAGTACATAGAAAATCCATCATGTACAACTTAGACATATTTTAGATACACGGGAAGTTATCATTAACCTTCTAGAGAATGAATAATCTATACTATTTCATTATACAAACAAGCTACATTTCGAATAACATGTTTTCCATTCGAAGGAAAGCAAATTTTAATGTCATCATCCAAAAAAATTTGACCCCTGGATTATATGATAGTATTTATGAATGTAAATGAATATATATATATATATATATATATATACATATATTTATTTGTTTCTCCGTATATATACATATATTTATTTGTTTCTCCGTATATATATATATATAATATACAGGGTGAGTCAGAATAAGACCGACAAACTCCGACTACAGATTCCTAACCTCATTTCGAGGTGAAAAGTTGCTATCAAGGTATGTCCTTTTATGCATCTCCTCTGAGTTTTTCTCCAAAATTCCTGAAGGAAAGAATTTGAAACTTCGAACACTTACACCATATCGAAATATGTGTCAACCTCCTGGACATATTTTAATGTTGGGAGAATGGGAAATATAGTACAGGTGAGTCAGAATGAGACCGATAACTCCATTTTTTCATTCATCATATTATTTGATCGAATCAATGTCGCAGATTCACTGATATGTTACCATACTTTCTTGCATATGATTGTTTTGACAGACAAACAAACCCAACCTCAAATTCATGATACTCCACCTAGATGAGAGTTAAGGTCTGAAGTAATTTTTGCAAAAAACTGAAGATAAGTACTCATAATTTGTTGAAGTTAATGTTGGAGTATCATTATCAAAGCCATTTATGATTGAATTATCTAGGAAAATATTATCCAATCAACATGTTTTTGATGAAGAAAAACAATTATTGTGTATTAATATCTACTTGAATGATAGAAACTACATAAAAGCAAACAAGGCATTGGAACAAATGTTCAAATGGACCACCATTCCGTTCAATACACAATTGGCATCTCCGTTCATCGACTGTCGCACGCTTTGGAATATTCCTGGTGTATCCTGTATTAACGTACAAGCTGCTGAAATTCTTGCCGTCAAATCTTCCACAGATTCTACATGTGTTTCATACACTAGGAATTCAGGGTATAAGTCTGGTGAAATTTTATCCGAAGAACGTACAGGCCAATTGATAGAAATTGACGAACGGGTCATTGGAAATGGGCCGGTGCTCCGTCATATTGATACCACATCCTTCGGCGAACCAATAGAGGTACGTCTTCAAGTAGCCCAGGTAAAACATGTTCACACTCGGTAGTTCTGCCCATTCAAACGGGGAGGAATGAGATATGGTCCAACGATTTTCGATAATTCCTACCCAAATATGCACTTAAAACTTTCATTGGTAGCTTTTCCGAAACATTCCATGCGAATTTTGATCATCCCATGAATGGCTGTTCCTACTATTGAAATACCAATATCTTGTGAAACATGCCTCATCCGTGAATAGAACATATCTAGGAAAGTCGTTTGCTCCCTCTTACATCTTCAAAAACCATTCACAAATAAATCTACGAGGGCCATAATCACCAGCCTCTAGGGCCATCACCTCCTGTTGGCAAAATGGATACAATAGTTGTTCACGTGCTACCCGACTTACTGTTGATTGTGCCACTTGTAACCTATACGAAATAGCCCGATTGCTGGTAGAAGGATCTGCTGCTAACCGCTCAAGAATTCGTTGTTCCGTAACATTATCTCTTCTTGTTCTATTCGCACCATAATGCTGTTTACTGAATTTGAAGGAAAGAAGGAAGAATATATGAAGGAACATATGACCACATATCGTAACTACGCCACTGGTTTACAAAAATAAAAAATTATAACTTCAAAATAGCACGTTGATAAACCTTGATTAGTGTACCAAGTTTCAAATTTTGTTCTTCAGGAATTTTGGAGAAAACAAATTAAATCCTAATTTTTTTCCTACTTCCGACACCCTGCATTCATAATTCAATGCTAATGCATTCTAGGACATACCTTGATGGCAACTTTTCACCTCGAAATGAGGTGAGGAATCTGTAGTCGGAGTTTGTCGGTCTTCTTCTGACTCACTCTGTATATACATATATATATATATATATTTGGGGTTCATTGGGTTTTGGATTCTTGGTAAATGAGAAGACGTGTTGAAAACAAAGACGTTTCGTCCGCCACCGAGGACTTTTTCAATTTATTCTAGGCAAATATAGGGTAGTAATATATAGTGGATCACTCGCATTATGTGTATGTTTGTTCGTTTTTCATTTTCTCCATTTTTATTGTTCGACTTATCAAACCCTTCATCTTGGATTTTGGTCGACAAAAATCCAAAGACCAAAACTACAGAAATACCTTACACAAACAATTTCAACAACTTCGTTGAAAAATAATATTAGAAACGATGACTGTTCATACACTAAATCTTATGAAGGTTCTTGCATGATTACATGGCCCCCTTCCTGAATTATTTTCCTTCGAGGAATATATCACCGATATTTTTTCAACTTCAGCAGTGTTTAATGCGCAATTTTGGTTGGTGGTACATTTTTAGTATATTCCACCCGAAATATTATTGGACGTGGGGCGGAATCGTCAATATATCACAATATCCCGACATATTGATTAGATTTATCACGTAAAATTTTGGGAACATTCAGAGTTTGTGTTCATCGTGTGATCTTCTGGGTTAACCAATGGACCGATTGCCATGAAATATAATTTATGAAATATAACGCCTTCAGAATACTTCATCATTCAAAATGGAAGTTCAACTTCAAATCAACTGATTTTTCACAGCATTACTAGAATAGTTATTTTCTATAAAGTCAATAATATATCCTGATCCATACACCTGAGAAAATGAGCTTGGGGTATTTCTTTCCGGAAAACTGCGACAGACCGACGACAGTTGAGTTATCCTACGAGAAAAGAATCTCAGAGAGCATTTTGGTACATTTATTATATAGTTTTTCATCAGATGATTCAAATTCGTGCAGAAAAGGGATGAAAATGTGTATTAGTCCTGAAAATATTGCAGCGGTGTAGTCAGACAAAATCATTTGTAAAAAAGTTGATTACTTCAAATTCATCAGTAGAGTCATTTAGAGCTGATGATTACAAAACGAAGTACCGCACGGGCACCGCTGCCAACAGAATTGGTAAATGCCAAAAAAAATTTGAACTGAATCATTGTTCGCGAGATTGAATCTGAGTTTTTATTTTTCTCATATCAGATTTCACACATTCCCAATTATTTTCCAGGTCGTGATGAGATTTTGTGAAGGTGGCAACATCGAGAATGGATTTCAAAATGGTGGTATCCCTGTTAGTTTTATAATCGAAATTCCTGTGGCTACTTCGAACATGTCACATTATATAGTATTGTAATATCAGTGTGTTCATATTTGAATGCTGATCCTTAAGGGCGATAATCCTTGAATGCTTTTGAGAAAAATTATTCATATGAACATAGGTCCGCTATCGCTTTATTTCTGAGATAAAGGATGTTGAAATTTAACAAAATAAATAATAGTTTAAAAAAACTAACACGCTTTTATAGGAAACCAGACAAAAAAAATAGAAAATAAGAAAAAAAACTCTTTTATTTAAAAAAAAGCGTGATGTGCATGGTATCGCCTCTGCCAACAATTACCTGTGATCTGAGACATTTCTTACTTTACTGCGCAAGGTGTGTGATGTACTATATGATCATTGATACCATGCACCCCACCCTTTTTTTTAAATAAAATAATTTTTTTTCTTATTTCCTATTTTTTTAGTCTGGTTTTCTATAAAAATGTATTTTTTAGTTTTTTAAAACTATCATTTATTTTTAACTTTTTAGTTTAGTTTTCTATTAACGCGTGTTTTTAGTTTTTCAAACTATTATTATTATTATTAAATTTTTTCAATTATTATTCTCCGCCATCTTGAATCCTTCAATTGTGACAAAATAATCATAATCTCCGACCCCAAAAACCCCCATATACCAATTCTGAATAGAATCAAACCATAATCACGAAACTCGGCTGCCATTTTGAAACCGCCATCTGAAATTTTCCAATTTTTACAAAATAATCATAATATTCGACCCCAAAAACCCCCACATACCAATTTTGAATAGAATCAGACCATAATCACAAAACTCGTCCACCATTTTGGAGCCGCCATCTTGAATTTTTCAATTTTGAGACAAAAATCATAATCTACGACCACGAAACCCCACAGATACCAATTTTGAAGCGAATCGGACCATAATCGCAAAACTCGTACGCCATATTGGAGCCGCCATTCTGTTTTTTTTTCACACGAAATGTTTTTAATGCATTATCACCGAAATTATGTACACCTGCCAAATTTCAAATCATTCGGACATCTGGAAGTGGGTCAAAGTCGCGCCCAAAGGAGTCGGTTACAAACAAACAAACAAACATACAAGTGAAGCTAATATAAAGCGTGTAAAAATCAGTTCTTTCCCAATATCTCTAAAACCGCTTTGGCTTTTTTGTTCGAATTTTGATACAAGCATACTTTTTTTCCATGATGATTGAGTTCTCAATTTTCATCAGTGGCGTCCCTGTTAACATGACCTGTCATATTTTTGATCAAAATAGTGGTACGCCACAATCTTCTCTTCAAATAAATTTTATTTTTGTAGTTGTCCTCTATCTTCTCATAAAAATGGTCTCTTGCCTTTTTTGCGCCCGGCGGACGGTTTTCGATTGAGAAAATAAAATACATTCATTTGCTTGTCCCTGTTCGATTTTTTCTCTTAGTCCTTATTTCACAATTGTGGTAACCAAAGGATCTAGGCAAGATTTTTATAATTTTATGGTAACTATTATTTAGTTTTTGTAACAAGTACGCATAAAAATACATTTTTATTTTCAATAACATAACTATTATGAACAAAAATACCAAAATCAAATTAACTGTTCAAAATGTCCGCCTCCTGCAAGTATGCAAGCCTCAGCCCTCTTTGACATTGACTCGAGTACTCTCCGGAAAATTCCTGGAGTATTCCTTATTGCTTCACAGGAAACTATAACGCGGTTTCGCAATTCTTCCTCAGTTAGAATTGGTTGACTGTACGAAGAAAATAATCAAGACTGTTCAAGTCTGGCGATCAAGCTGGCCATGACACTGTTCCCCCACGACCTATCCAGCGATTATAAAAGTTTTGGTTTGAATATTCGCGTGCCAGAGAACCGAAATGAGCAGGTACACCAGCATGCTTAAACCACATGCGATTTCGCATTGAAATAGAAACATCTTCCAACAGAATTGGCCAATTATCATCAAGAAATCGGCGATAATTATGTCCATTCAATCTGCGTGGTGAAAAAAGGTCCAATTAGGTAACCGCCAATAATTCCAGCCCAGACATGTGATGAGAACTGCTCCTGGTAATGAGATTCCACGATTGCATGCGGATTTTCGTCAACCCAAAAATTATTATTATGAAAATTTCTGATCCTGTTTTCAATAATACTAGCTTCGTCCGTGAATAAAATGTCTCTGTCAAATAAAGGATTTTCGGTAACTTTTTGGGGAAATCTTTAGCAGAAATTCACTTGTAATGGAAAGTCTCGAGGATGTAGGGCCTGAACCCGTTGGATGTGATAGGAATATAATAGATAGATAGATAGATCTTCATTTCCAACAGGTATACACCCAATTACAGGAGAAGTAGTGAAAATTCTTAAAATATAATAAATAATCATGAACAATTCTCCATACTAGAATATGGGCGATTCCAATTATTGTCAACTTGCCTCGTACTCATTTCAGGATTTTCGTCAACTAAATTTAAAACAGCTACCTCAATTGCTGGAGTTCTTGCAGTCCGATGTGCTCCTTTCAAGTGATGATTTGGCTCAAAACTTCCTGTTTCACATAACCTTCTGTGGGTGCTTGAAATTGTTCGAGAATCAGGAATTATTCTATTTGGGAAGCGCTCTTCATACAGTGGCCTGGCTTCATATGCGTTCCCGTCAGCAAGTCAGCAAGTAATGCATGTCTGCTAATTCGGTATTTGTGAAATTTACCATGTTTTTTTTTTAATAAACAAGTTTTTATAACGTGAATAATATCACGTATCTAGCTAAAGAAGTGTCAAAATTATTCATGTTAAAAACAACGAAATGTGTTCTTAGCATACTAGATGTTTCTAGCCCACAAGATAATCCTACTACTCTTCAACGGCTGATTTCGCATAGGGACAAGCAAATGAATACATTTTATTTTCTAACCCAAAAACCGTTCGCCAGACAAAAAAAAGACAAGACACCCTTTTTATGAGAAGATAAAGGACAATTACAAAAATAATAGTCATTTGGAAAAAAGACAGTGGCGTTTCATTATTTTGATCAAAAATATGAGAGGGCATGTTAACAGGGACGCCACTGATTAAAATTGAGGAATCCTCCATCATGAAAAATATGTATTTTCATGCGTTCTTTGCATGTACCGAAATTGAAGGGAAAAGCCAAAGCGGTTTCAGAAATATTGAGAAAGAACTGAATTTTTCGTTAAATTTCAACATATTGTATCTCAGAAATAAAGCGGTTGCGGACCTATGTTCATATGAAGATTTTTTTTTGAATAATCCACGAATTAACGCCCCTTAGGATCAGCATTCAATTATGAAATACCCTATATAATAAAATTTGTAACACCAATTGTAATGAATTGAGGAAAATACATATATCGAAGATGCACGTTAGGAGCCAACTCATTGCTCCCAAGATCTATTGGCAAGTTATTTTCTCCATATAGCACTCTCTTCGAGTCTCTGTTTATTTTGATCGCCTGATTTGTTTTTTTTATCGCTTAAATGAATGGATATTCTGAAAGTGATAGAAGGGTAATTTGGATTGTTTGAATCTTCGTTCGCTTTTCTGCTCAACATTTTTTTAAATTCTGGTCGAAGTTTTCTTCGGAGCTCCGTTCGAAGTTTGATTCAAAATTCGATTCAATAGTTTGAGATTTCAAAATTGGTTTGTTGGAGATTGAAATGGTAACCTCATGATTATATGAAATGGAAAATTCACTGGACTTTTGACTCATTCTGTATGCCCTCAAATAATAATGTATCCAATATCTATTGAATGTTCATTTATTGTTCCTTTCACATGTTCATAATCGTTATCCTGATTCCTGCGTTTATTCCCATTGCCCCTCTCTATTCAGTAACATAACAATTACATTGTTTACAAATCAAGGCCATTGTTTCGCTAAAAATATTCCAAGCGAAAAAAAAATCAGAAACATTATAATTTGATTAGAAGCATTTTCTGTTAGTATTTATAGAAAATCATCCAGGAACAAGTTCAGAAATAGAACCTCATCATAAAAAAAATTGGGATGATCCTTGCGTTAAAAAAAATGTAATCAGAATACAAAGGAAAAACTTATTTTTTTTACTATCTTCGAATGTTCCGCTATGATTGTTCAGAATATCGAATAACCTTTTTTAGAACATTTTTGGGCACATTTTATAACTCACCGATTGCTAGATGATGACAGATAAAGTACAATTTTCTAATAACGAAAACAAATCGTTCTCTGAATGATGTATCTGTGACAAACTGTGAATACCATGTTTTTTATAATTGTTCAGAAGAAGAACTTTATTTCCAAATAGGCAAGCCTAATATGAACATAATTGATATACTTTATCTACACATAATGCATAGAAATCAAAAATATATTCAATAAAATAAATTTAATAACAAATTTCAACAAAAATAACAGAAAATAACAAAAAAAAAATAACATAAACTAAAAAATAACAAACTATATCGCACATATTCCCTGTATGATACAATTTTACATATCTTACATATTCTTTTACATATTCATTCAAAAACAAAGCCTTAGCTATTAATATATTTTAAGTATAAATTTGTTGTTTCTTTTTCAATTGAGTTTGTCGTTATAAATGTTATCAAGTTCCTCTTGAACATACGGATGGAAGTAGAATTTTTTATATTATTTGGCAGTTTATTAAAACTATCCAGACCCTTGAAAAATAATGAGTTCATACTGCTTCGTGAATTCGTCCTAGGTATGTGAAAATTGGTGTTCGATCTGGTGTTATGGTGGTGTACTTCACTATTTGTGATTAATAGGTTTTCTAAGTATATTGGTTGCAAATTGTTTATTATTTTCAATATGAATATCATAGTTTGATAGTAAAGTCGTTGTGAGACAGTAAGCCACCTTAAACTACAGAGCAAATCTTGTATAGGTATAGGCGTAATATTATTCGCATTCCACGATTCTGTAATTTTTGTAATTGATTAAATTTGTTCTGATTCAAAAGATATAAGAGACTCCCGCAGAAGTCATAATGAGGTTTTATTATACAATTATAGCACGTTATTTTGGCATACATTGATAATAAAGATGACACTCTGGAGAAAAAATACAGTTTTTTTGATATTTTACTTATAACATAGTCAGCATGATCATTTACAGAAATTGTGTTATCTACAATAAACCCTAGATACTTAATTTTACTCACCATTTCTACATCATTTTCGTTTATTTTAATTTTGACTGTATTTCTCCCAATGTTATTTTGTTTATACCTTGTTGTAATGATCATCGCCTTAGTTTCAGTGATATTGAGTTTCAGTTCATTTGTTCCAAGGTACAACTCAATATTTTTCAATGAATTATTCATCTTTTTCACAGCGACTTGCAAGGTTTTATCGTAGGTATATATTAATGTATCATTTGCAAATAAGTTTATCACGTGATCACCATCTACGTAATTGATATCATTTATATGAATTTAAAAAAGTAAAGGTCCCAGTACATTTCCTTGTGGAACTCCAAAATCATTTACTAACTTCTGTGAATAGCCCCTATTAATTTTTATTATTTGACTCCTCAAACTGAGGTAACTTTCCATCCACTTCAATACCACATCACCAATACCATAATATTTGAGCTTTTGGATTAGTATATTTCTGTCTATTGTTTCGAATGCCCTCTTTGAATCTAAGAATGTACAAACAATTTTTTCCTTTCAATTTGTTATTGTAAGCTATAAGGCAGACTCACACGAATATTTTTTTCTGAAGCCTGACTGACAACCTAAAAATAACCCGTTTTCATCAAAGTATTTGTTGAGTTCCTCATACACTGCTCATTCCAAGACTTTTTCGAGGGTTGGAAGAGTATTTATAGGACGAAAATTACATGGTTCTAAAGTATTATTTATCTTTGGTATTGGTATTACTGTGCTTGTCTTGAAGTGTTGGGGGAATTACCAGTTTGAAGAGACGTATTTATGAAGTTCAGTATAACATGCCCCATGGTGTTGAATGTCTCTTTTAGAAATAGACTGTTCATAATCTTAGATCTGTTAATCTATCTATTGAGAATATTATATTTTTCAACTGTGGCAGGTCTATCTGTTTAAATGAGTCCAATTTACAATTTACTATATCAAAACTGTTTGAACTCCATTCTGAGTCAGAATTTATACTGTTTACAATTTCACTTATACTATTTACAAAATATCCCTTGAATCCATTTGCAATATCAATTTCTTTTATTTGATCACCGACATTGAATACTAGCCTTTCAAAATTATAACTTTCAATTGGATTAAAAGTGATTTTAAAGATTTCCACACTTCTTTCGTATTATGCTTATTTTCATCAATTTTCTGTTCATAATAACTCTCTTTCTTTGTTTTTAGCATATTCACATTATCATATCATAATTATAGGGCATTTTTTTTCCAGTTCAAGGTCCAAAGTGATCCTATTATAGAGAGGCAAATCAAGGCAATCGTTTGCCTGAAAAATATTTCACGCAAATGTCAAAAAAAAAATCAGGAAATGTAATAATTTGATTAAAAGTGTTCTCTGTTACTATCTATAAGAGATTTTCCAAGAACAAGCTCACAAACAGAACTTTATCAAAATATTGAGATGCTTCTTGTTGAAAAATCAGAATCTCTGTCAGAATACAAAATGAAAAACTTTCAAGTTCTAAGAACGTACCTTAACGACTGTTCAGAATATTTGATATCCTTTTCTAGAACTCTTTTGGGCACACTATATAACTGATGATTGATAAATTGTAATTTTCGAACAACAAATACAACGATTTATCTGCGACAACCTGTAGATATCATGTCCTTTTATATAATTATAAGACATTTTATTTCCAGTTCAAGGTCCAAAGTGAACTAAATAGTATTGTGGGTATCAACGGAACTCTTTTCGAGAAGTAAAAAAACTTAACAAAATAGGCCATTGATAAAATGGACCAATAAATAATTGAATAGAACAACAATTCAGGAAAATACTAGCTATTTACTCACAAAAAGAAACAAGGTCGACAGTAATGCATCATTTCAATTAAAGAAAAAAATGTAATAATTTGATTAAAAGTGTTCTCTGTTACTATCTATAGGAGATTTTCCAAGAACAAGCTCACAAACAGAACTTCATCAAAATATTGAGATGCTTCTTGTTGAAAAATCAGAATCTCTGTCAGAATACAAAATGAAAAACTGTCAAGTTCTAAGAACGTACCTTAACGATTGTTCAGAATATTTTATATCCTTTTCTAGAACTCTTTTGAGCACACTATATAACTGATGATTGATAAATTGTAATTTTCGAACAACAAATACAACGATTTATCTGCGACAACCTGTAGATATCATGTCCTTTTATATAATTATAAGACATTTTATTTCCAGTTCAAGGTCCAAAGTGAACTAAATAGTATTGTGGGTATCAACGGAACTCTCTTCGAGAAGTAAAAAAACTCAACAAAATAGGCCATTGATAAAATGTACCAATAAATAATTGAATAGAACAACAATTCAGGAAAATACTAGCTATTTACTCACAAAAAGAAACAAGGTCGACAGTAATGCATCATTTCAATTAAAGATCAAGGTCGTTTATGTTTTAGTTATCGCTTTATTTCTACAGCAGCAAGGCGTTGGGATGTTCGAATATCATTTTTCAATAGCAGGGGGAAAAATGTACGGTCATATACGGTTTTTTCAACAAACATTGAACCATAGAAGTATGTACAAACTGTTTTTCAACATTGATACAAATTGATTTGTTGAAAATATAAACAGGATGTTCATAAAATCAGATGTGGAATCATCTGCGACTGAAAGATAAACTTTAGTCACTATCTTCCATCGTCAAGATAACCTCTTGTGGGGTATTCATGTTGAAAAGGAAAACATTCTCAATTGAATATTGATAGAAAGATTTTTCTGTAAATTGAAAAATCCACGATTAAAATGAAATTATTTTTTGTGAATGTCTAACAGAAAACAACTACTTTCCTGGCTAAAGCCACGCTGGACATTGAACTACATCTGATAGATATTCTGAAAAGGCCCTAAATCAGAAGAAAAAATCTGAAATTGAAAATTTGCATTTTCATTCAGATAGTTATTTGATTTTCTATTCCAGTCTTAATTAAGAACTCATAAAGATGAATGAGGCAAAGAAGAATGTTTTCCAAAAGAGAGTACTCACCAGAAATCATTGGTAACATTGACGCAGGAGAGACATCGCATTCACTAGGTCTTCAATACATTTTTGTAGACGAAAATCTATTTCACGCTTCCACGATCATCAGGAAGACCGGAAGAAATGGGAAACATATTTTCAAGAAGCAATCTCACTTTGCAAAGATGGAAAAAATTAGAATCATTTCTTTTGGAGAGACACTTTGAAATTAGTGTTTTCTGACATTAAAACCTGTCATGGGGTATGATAGATTGATTTGTTGAAAATATAAACAGGATGTTCATAAAATCAGATGTGGAATCATCTGCGACTGAAAGATAAACTTTAGTCACTATCTTCCATCGTCAAGATAACCTCTTGTGGGGTATTCATGTTTCAATAACGAAAAAGCTGTAGTAGTTATTCGAAATTTGGTATGCAGCCATAATTGTTCCAGCCGTAGAATTTTTGTTAATAGGGACCTTCTGGTAAAAGTACCCCTATTACGTAGTTAGATTGGCCCTTCAATTTTGAGTTATGTTGACTAAACCTTTTGTGAGTTTTTGAAATTATTATAATTTTTTTTTAAATAATGGCCTATGTAATCTATACAATGAAAATGAATCTTGATTATTCGTAAGCTCAAAACGTGAGAACGGCTGGACCGATGGGGCTATTTTTTATTTTTTTTTCAAATATTCGTGATATCCCGAGGATGGTTGGAAGTTGCCCGGAAATAAAAAAATTCGGGTATATAAGAAATTTGGGTAAAAAAAGACCATCGAGTCATTCATTACCAAAAAATAAATATCTCAGCGGTTACATTGTCGCCTACCAAGCAAAAGGTTAAAGGAACAAATCCCGGTCAGGCTAACATTTTTTTTTCATTTATAAAAACAACGGCTGAACCGATTTGGCTAAATGTTTTTTTAAATGTTCGTAATACTCCGAATGAGGTTTTTAGGGAAAGAAATGATTTTTGGAAAAGATATTGGAAATTTCTTTATCCTGGAGAAGTTTTCAGGAATATATATTCAAACACAAAACATATTTTATTGTTTTTAATAGTCCAAATATGTTTTTTACGGAAAGAAATATTTTTAAAAAGTTATTGTATTCGGGAAAATCCAAGAGTGCTTTTTCCTTTGGGATTTTTGGAGACCCTAACACGATTCCAGCGATGGATATGCATAATTCTTTGGTCGTGAAAAAGTTTTCAGGAATATATATAAATATTTTTTTTTTGTCGTACGGAAACGATAAATGATACGAAGTTGGTTCAGAGAAAACTAGCAAATTTTAGAGAACAATGAAATTATGTTTTCAAATCGAAAATATCAGGAACCGTTTTCAAAGTATACTAGGAAAACTGAAATGGTCCTGGCGCCTCTATTTTTGGGAATATGGTAATGTGTTCATGCAGTTTCTTTCTCTGTTTTGAATTTGCTTCGATATACTGTGCTTCGATTTTCAATACGATGTTTCTTTCTTTGGGGGCCACCCTCAATTGTTTTACCTTTTTTTTTTTAATGAATGTAAGTAGTTCTTATCTTACCGAGTTCATTTTCTTTTTTTTGTTTCGACATATCTGCCCATAAATTCCATCATCGGAGTCCGGACAATGGAAACCCTCCTCTCCGGAATACGGTCCGATTTTACTTTTGTTCGTATTTGCGAGTTGCGAGGATAAAATTTAAAATAAATATACCTTGATTGAATACTCAAACTTGAAATGAAATCGAGGTCAAATCCAATGTGATGAAAAAGAATAACAAGGAACAGGGATTGATACATTTACTATATATATTTTTTCATATCAAAGAGCCGAGAAGCATTTTTCTTGTGTGCCCATGCTTAGGCAATAGGCAATTCTTTTGTCTGCCTTTGAGTCCTTTACGTATTCTCAAACGAACCCTTTCCAAATGAAAACGTAAATTTACAAACTGCATGAAGTATGTAGTAAGCCATGGAATAAAAAAAAATTATGAGAGATTATAAAATAACGAATTCAAATCTGAAGGGTTGAACCCAAAATTATGCAGTTTTCTAATGATGGGAAAGTGGATATATTGTTCGTGTATTCGAGGTGTTTGAGAACTAGCAATAGAAATGGCTATGTATCCCGAACGTCGTAAGCCCAACGCCCAATTTTTCAACGTATTAGAAGGAGTTTACGAGAGCATGGTTTATCTGTAAAATCTAAGAATAAAAGTTGCCCTATTACTGAAAATGGAGGTGATAATGAAATGACGTTTTTGTGAAGTTTTTTTAAAGTTGCATGTTACACATAGTAAAATGATCAATTGAATCAAGATTCGTGGAATACAAGGGAAAATCAGAATGAGTATCTCTTAGAGAGATAGCGAAAAATAGTGGTATATCGCATTCGTCAGAAAGAAATTTTTTTCGAAGAAACATAAATTCAAGCCCTTCAGACTCAGAAAAATACATCATTTGATTTAACAGACTACAATAAAAGGGCAGAATTTTGAACATACCTACTGAGACATTTTTGGCAGGATGATGAAATTTGTAGAAAAATTTTTGTGGTGCGACGAAAGTCGGTTTAAAAAGAATGGATGGTTCAACAGGAATATTCATCATCACTGGCGCCAAGAGAATGATAATTTACATAGAGCCACTAATTTTCAAGAGAGATTCGGCATTAACGTCTGGATTGTGGTTTTGGATACCAAAATCATTGGTCCCTACTTTTTCGATACTCCATTGACGGGAGAGTTGTATCTTGAGTTCCTGTCGGAGTTTCTGGGCGATTTTTTGAAAGATTTGCCTCTGAATGTCCTGAGAAAATATGAATATTTCCAACATGACGAAGCACCACCGCATCACACACGAATTTGTAAAACATTTCTCAATAGGACCATGCCAGGAAAATGGGTAGGAAACAACGGTCCTATTAAATTGCCACCACGTTCACCCGACCTCACTCTTCTTGATTATTCGATATGGGGTTTCATCAGGGACAAAGTGTTCAATTCAGCTTTTGAGAATGTTGAAGAGTTGAAAGCTTCAATGAGACGAGCATGCATGGCTATGACTCCCAGAATGCTTCAAAATTGTCACAAACATACCATTTTTAGAGCGAAAATGAGTTTGAGGAATGATGGGCGTCAATGTGAACACCCTATTAGACGTCGGTAGTGTTGACTAAAAAAATGTGTACTTGAATTGTTGTTATTTGTATAGTTTTTTGTATTAATTTTAAAAAGTTTCAAGTTTAATGTGCAATTCAAAGTGGAATATCGTCTTCTGCCTGCAAAGGCAAAAGCAAAATTGGTAGAAAATGAATTTTGGAATTTTCAATGTTCGGACCTTGATGATGGAATTGTAGATACAAAACCAGGTGAGATACATATCTGAAGTCGGTAAGATAAGAACTACTTAAATTCATTAAAAAAAATACAGTTCCGTATTCGTAAAAATTTTGTTGAGGGTGGCCCCCGAAGAACGAAACGTCATATTGAAAATCCAAATACAGCAATCGAAGCAAATTTAAAACAGAATAGAAAGTTTTCTGAACATATTTCCATATGCCTAAAAATAGAGGCTCCAGCGCAATGAAGAGAAAACGGGCAATTTCGGTTTTCCCCGTATATTTTGAAAACGATTTCGGATATTTTAGATTTGAAAACATCATTTCATTGTTCACTTAAATAGGCAATTTTTTACTATTTCATCCAACTTCGTATTCTTTACCGTTTTCGAGTGGTACGACATAAAAAATACGGACTGTATATATATTTATATATATATATATATATATATATATATATATATATATATATATATATATATATATATATATATATATATATATAAATATATATATATATATATATAATATATATATATATATAAATATACATATATATGCATATATATATATATATATACAGAGTGGTCCAACGAAAAGTATGCACCTAGCTTTTCTCCTTTGTTTAGAATTGAAAGCAAAAATGCTCGGACACGTGGAGTTTGCTTTTGAGGGGGACACATTTTAGACATTTTTCTCAACCTGTGCCTTTAACGCCCTAGCGAGGGGGTGTCACAACCCTAAAATTTTAAATGGAAAGTGGGGTCGAGTGATATATCATTTGAACGGTCACGAAATTATCTTTCTAATGATACCCTATTTATTGAAATTTATTCGAACAGTTAATGCGAAAACGGCTTTAAGAACAGTTACCCGATAATCTTGGTATTAATGAAAAATACAAATAAGTTTTGGTTATTAAGAATCAAAACATTTACAATTAGTAGTACTTACGTTTCAATGTTTGTTACTTGTAACAGTGCTTTGTAAAAAAAATAAACAAGCTGTTAAATTGATTTATTAAAACGTTACTTCAACAAGTGTTGAAAATGTGACCCACTTGCTTCCATACAATGATACAGATTTTGTTCAAATCTATTTCTAACATTTTGTAGCATATCAGGTGTTATACTTCTGCATTGTGCTGTAATCCGTTGGCGAAGATCTTCTATGGACTCGGGCTTCGTAGCAAAACATTTATTTTTCAAGTGTCCCCATAGAAAAAAGTCCAAAGGCGATAAATCAGGTGACCTGGCAGGCCATTCAATTGGGCCTCTCCTTCCAATCCACTGTCCGGGGAACCAGTTATCTAAAAATTCTCTTACAGGAGCAGCATAGTGCAGAGGTGCTCCATCTTGCTGGAAATGAAGCCGATCGGCATCATGATTTTGGTCGTCTTCTATTATCTGTGTTATGAAAGGATCAATTGCATCGTCAAGCATGTTTAGGTAGACTTCACCAGTTAAATTTCCAGGAATGAAAAGTGGTCCTATGATATGACTTCCTAATATTCCACACCAGAAGTTTATTTTTTGAGGGTATTGGGTATGAAACTCACGGAATAAATGTGGGTTACTGTCATCCCAGTAACGCCAATTATGCCTATTCACAGCTCCATTCAAATAAAATATACACTCATCGGTAAAACAAATGTTAAACAATAAGTGCGGATCTTCAATCAAACGCTGGCTCATTTGTTCACAAAATTGCAGCCTTCGATCAGGATCATCCTCATTTAGTTCCTGTACTAATTTAATTTTGTACGGATGAAATTTGTACGCTTTTAAAATCCGTATTATGGATGAACGGGAGACTCCTGAGGCTTCAGCTAGTTGACGGGTACTTTGAGTATGATCCAATTGAACATGCCCCAAAACAGCGACTTCCACAGCTTCATTTCTGATGGGGTTCTGCGGCTGGTGTTTCACATTACAAACAGATCCGGTATCGACAAACTTGGCAAAATACGAATCATTAACATTTTTATCGGGATGACTGTTCTTAAACAAGCGAGCAGTTAGTCTAGCACAACTATTATTTTGAAAATAAAGTTTAACAATTTCAACTCGTTCTGGAATGGAATAAACCATTTTGTACAGTGAAATTAAAATAACTTCAAAAGCGACCAAACTGAATCAATGGAGGGACTAAAATAAAAGTTTGCCTAAATTCTTTTCCTACACTTATTTGCAGTTTTTTTCGACAAAAAAACGCAAACGATAAATGGGGATTTTTTGTGATGCAAAAAAATTACATTGAAATGTTGCTTTCGGTAAAATGAAGTAATTTAGAAATGATTGTAGTTATTCTGATTCCTAATAACCAAAACTTATTTGTATGTTTCATTAATATCTAAATTATCGGGTAAATGTTCTTAAAGCCGTTTTCGCATTAACTGTTCGAATAAATTTCTATAAATAGGGTATCATTAGAAAGATAATTTTGTGCCCGTTCAAATGATATATCACTCGACCCCACTTTCCATTTAAAATTTTAGGGTTGTGACTCCCCCTCGCTAGGGCGTTAAAGGCACAGGTTGAAAAATATGTCTAAAATGTGTCCCCCTCAAAAGCAAACTCCACGTGTCCGAGCATTTTTGCTTTCAATTCTAAACAAAGGAGAAAAGCTAGGTGCATACTTTTCGTTGGACCACTCTGTAAATATATATATATATATATATATATATAATTATATATATATATTATATATATATATATATATATATAATAATATATTATATATATATATATATATATATATATATATATATATAAAAAAAACGAGATAATGGAAATAAGAGGAAGAAACGGGATATCTGGATAATGAGGTAACAGGAAAACGGGATGAAGGGAAATCGGGATAACGGGATAACGATATATATATATATGTATGAAATAAAACGAGATAATGGAAATAAGAGGAAGAAACGGGATATCTGGATAATGAGGTAACAGGAAAACGGGATGAAGGGAAATCGGGATAACGGGATAACGAGAAAACAGGATAATAGGAAAATGGAACAACGAAATAACGGAGAGAAGGCAGAGTCGAAAGCACAATCTAGATGGAACAACACAAAAAAAACATAGGAAAAAAGAAATTATACGTGGACAAGAGTTTTCAGAAAAAAATGTAGGGAATACAGAAATTTGGACAGGACAACGTCTGTCAGATCAGTTGAAAGTGAATAAAAAAGTCAATGAACTGAATATGTAAAACAGTGAAATGGAATCCCATTGGTTGGTGCCTTGATGAAAGCATTTAAGCAATTGGCACCAAGTGGTTTCTTTAAATTAAATTCTCACCTGGGTTGATTTAGCATACCCTTTCACATGATTCCATGAAAACGAAAGTATTCCTCATTTTATGAAAATCCAAGTTTTTTTCTAATATGCTATGTGGACAAGGTCAACAATTTGATGAAGAATTGTTTCATTATACATGGCACATAATAACTACAAATTATTATCAAACGAGAAGCTCGTTGATAGACTTCTAATGTAAATATTTAACCATGTGATTCAACAATTATATTTTTCTACTTGCAACATCGAGATCAGAAGTTTCAAAATCTTATGCGCTAGTACCCCATAAACATACAACTCTGGCCGGTGCCAAATTTTCAAAGGATGAGCACTAATTTCCATTGACGAGATAATTTTCAACGCTATAATAGGAATTATTATCAATCATGTTAGCTCATACAGTGACAAACAGGGGGCTAGTCACATAAGTGCAATCAAAATAAGGAAGAATTAACATTAATCCATCTTTGACAGAGGGCTCAAAAAGCTGGCTATACAAATAAGCATCTATCAGTAATCTGGTCCTATGCATTCGAGTTGACCTGTTTTTCACTATATCAAGCAAGAACATTTCCTTATTCTAAATTAGCTGATTAATCAGGACAAAAATACCTTCTGCTTATTGGTACGGCCAGATCATCTACTGAATTTAAAATTCATTCCACATCAAAACTCCACAACTGATAATCCGATTCGGAAAAATCCCCGATAAATCACCCAAAAGTCGCAGTATTGACAAACAGCATAAATAAAACAAAGCGGTGCTACAAATCAGTTCAGGTGTCTAGAAATTGGCATCGATGGTGAGCGGATGATTCGTTGAACTAACCTAACTATATTTATATTTTACAAACGGGATGATTCC